>NCKU01001134.1:0-28687 GCA_003675995.1 Dinothrombium tinctorium | reverse complement strand
AAAAAAAAACTTGCGCTCGCATGTAAAGAAACAATGTCTCAAAATAATTGACTAATAAGTAGATAAATTGTATAGAGGACTCGAGTAATAAAAACTCAGAACAGAGGCTAAAGTAATCTTTAAAGAAAGGAATTTTATGCGATCACATACTTTTTACTGATATCACAAAATGACTTATATGATTATAAAATCGCAAAATATATAAAAAAAATTTCTAAAAAATCATTATATCAAAAAGCACATATTTTCCAAAACTAGCAAGTAAGCACATAAATCACATAAAAAGCAAATAATTTCATAAAATTTTGTAAATAAAAATGCAAAATCAGAAATTTAATTTATCTCAAATCAAATTTATAAAGACAACTTACCTTACTCATGTTTTTTTCTCTCGACTCATGGGCAAATTTAATTAAAAAAGGAGATATGTTTTTAGTAATAGCAACAAATACTTTATTTAGTGAAAGTTTTAGAAAAAATGCTTTTTTATTCAATAATTTGGATAATCTCAACGATGCATTAAATTTGATCAATGGTGAAGATTTTGAATTTGAATTACTTCACAATTTCACATGAATTACTAACAGTCGCTAAAGAAAAGTTAGTCCTGTCATTAGAAAAGAATCCTGATTACAAATCTCTTACAATCATCTCTTTAAGATTTTGATGCATCTTTAACCACAATTGCAGTTGAACGGTCGTTTTCAACTTAAAAATATATTTGTAACTATTCTCACCGTAATTTGACATAAGAAGGCAGCGAAAAACTTTTTATTTGTTCATTTCAACTCATTTTGTCAAACGATAATGAAATTATGCAATTTGAATAAAAAACTTTATTTTGAGCACATTAATTACCTTTTTTATATTTTCACTTTTTTAGCACATATCACATTACATATTTTGGTTAATTTTGAGCACATAAATTCTTCTCTCTAGTTATCTTAAAAGCTCAACAATAATGATTAACTCTTCATTTGTTTTTTTACGGATACATAAAGGAAAATTATTGCATTAATTAATCAAATTATGCTCCAAATGTGCTTATCTTCTCAAAACATTTTCTACAATATTTGAAAATTAAAAAGAAGCAAAGTCAAATTTTCAGTCAGTTTAAATATCATTTTTATTTACGAGATAATTTTCTTTTAATCTGATATGTAAAATTAAATAATGTAGTCAATCGTTGTTTAAGCTAATTTTTATTTAAAACGTTACGTTTGTTAGTTGTTTAAAAAAGAGAAAATTTTCACTGAAATCAAATCCGATGAAAAATGGTTGAATGCTTCGCTCGCTTCTCACGATTCATTTGTAATTTCAAAAGTTGTTGAAATAAATGTTATTTTCTTTCATATTTTAAAAACCTTTCAAGAAATGTTTAATATGCTTGCGATGTTTGATTTTTTTGTGAAAATGAAACATTAAGACTGTAGGCTGATGACTTATGTCTGAAAAAAATGAGATTTCTTCGATAAAAGTAAAATATGTGCACGTACCTTTTATTTGAATTTGCTTAGCTTTAGCAAATTCATTATCCATGTTACACAACTTTTTTGCTTGTATTAGAGTAAACAGTTTATTCATCAATTAATTGATTAATTAGTGCATCCAGATTATGTTTAGAGCTTTTCGCAAGATCTAGACGTGATTTATTTATAATAATTAATTTTTTTTTAAAGACAAACTTACAAAGATAATTAAACTTATTTTTTCAAGTCACAATCATAAAAGCTGTGGTACAATATTTAGAGAATTGTTTTTTAGCGAAGCAGTTAGTTCTCAATCTGAACAATCGGCTAATATTTAGAATTACTAGGTAAGAAAACGAGTGAAAACATCATTTTGCGCTTTCAATTTTTTTATTCAATGAAAACCGTTAAAATTCTGTCGATTTTTTTCACAATTGCAATCATTTTCATTAATTAAAAATCTTAAAATGTTTTTGAATTTGTTCTCCTATAATTTATTAAATTTTAATTGCTTTAATTTTAAGTTAGGAGAAAGTATCGCAAGATATTCTTGCCAACTTCCATCATTAAAAGTGGAAAAAATGGATTTATTAGAATTGAGATTTACAAGAAGAAAATTGTGTGAAAAACAGATCGAATATAGGTTGCATCATTGTGTGAAATGCCATTTTTTTCTATGGCGTTTGCAGAGAAAATATTTTCTTTTCCACTGAGGCGATGGCGAAAGTGAATAGCGGTGAGTAAACAAAGAGAGCGCGAAATGAAAAGCTGTAAAGAGAGCGATTAATGAGGGAGTGAATTAAATTTTATCAAAGCTAAAATATGAAAGCTCATTAAAGTGATCAGTGGAATAAATGGTAATAATTTTTTTTTCATATTACTGCATTGCATTTTTGCGCTAATGCTCGAGCGCAAAATGAACGTCGGTCGGTAATTTAGGCTCTATTTTAAGTACTCTTTAGCTGTTGTTTGCTATGCGAACATTGTAATGAGCGTTTATCGCTCGTTATCAAACTGCGTTGTTTTACGCTTTTCATTCAGCCATTTTTTTTCAAGCTTATCGCATTTATTTTTCAAAAATTCTTCTTTTCGCCACTTTCAAAAATTTATTTCGCGTTTATTGTCGTTAAATTTAAAAATTTTAGTACCTAATTTCATAACGAAAACAATTTTAGTTAACGACGCTTAAGAATTTTTTTTTTCTTTCTTTCTTTTGAAGCGCAAAAGTCGTAGAGCACAATGTAAATTGTGAAATAAGCGCTCACTCTCTTAACGCTTAATGAATTAATTTTTAAATTACGATCAAATTTCGTTTTAATGAATTAAGCGAAATTCGCTGCATTATGCGTGAAAATATTTCGGATCGCATTCAATTGCTGCTCAAGCACTGAACGCCAAAAAGAAGTTTTTAATTCGCCAAGAAGAAGGGGCGAAAGCGAAAGAAGCGAAGAAGTAGCGTTTCGCAAGTTATGCGTCGTTTCCACGAAAAATTTATAAGCCGTGTTTTCATTGCGAAGAGAGAGAGAAAGAGAGAGAGAGAGAGAGTAGAAAAATTGGCAATGAAATGATAGACGACTAAAAAAGTCACTCTTGGGACAGTGCCACGATTAAGGGGAGCTGCACATCAATCACGGAGCACCACTCCCATATAAATATTTGTCTCCGTGAATTGTTTTTTCTTCGTTTTTTTCCGAGGCTCTGTTGCGTCGAAAAGCGAAGGCTGAATGTGAGAAGCTTCTAATCGCAATAATGGCAGCGAGAGCTGCAAAGAGTAATTGCTATTCATTCGCGTTTTAAAGCAAAACCACTGTTTAGATTAAAACGGTGCAAAAGTTTGTAGACAAAAATGAGCGTCCTATTCATAATATAAGAAGTGCAGATGTTTCCAGCTTTTTTTATTGCGATTCGTTTTGTGCAACATTCTTCGCTATCCACAATTTTCGTTGGAGTGTTGAAAATTTTCGTGCTCTAGTCGCTTCAAAACGCTGCTGCAGAAAATGCGTTTTTCGTACTTACGTTTTATGTATTACGTTTTTCACATAATTTTTGACTCGCAAAGAAAAAAAAAATTAAAAATCTTTGCGTATTCGAGAAACGTGCGTCGAACGATTTCGAATACAGATTCGAGCGCAGACAAAAACGAGCAGGAAATGTGAATGCAATAAATATCAGGCACCAGCCTTCAGGTGCGGAATTATTTATGGCTGCGAATGTTTCTTTGCTTCAAAATTCGCGAGAAACAATCGTTAGCTGCGCGCAGCGAAGTAGCTAGCATCTAATAAGCTTAAAATTTCTGAGAGACAGCCACTAAATGTCAACGACTTGTTTATGTTTACGCTATGCATTTTGATCACGAACTTAATGAATGAACTTTTTTTGGATGCGGACAATCACTAAAATTGCTTTGCTCAATACTCTCTTTCGCTCTCGCTTTCTCTATTCAGCTCAGAAAGCATCGTACAAAAAAAAAATTTTTTTTCGTCTATACATTTTTTCGAATTACGTTACGACAAAATCCTCATTAAAATTTTTATCTTTTTTAATGCGCTTTTAATCACTCTTCATTTTTGGCCATTTTTCTTTCCTCTCGCTCACTAAGGCTTTTCGTTTTTTCACTGCTCCTATTCGCTCGTTTTTTCACTTCTTTTCTGCTTGCGTTCACTTTTTTTTTCATTCAAAGATGATAAATAAACAACATTTCCAATTTTGCTTACCTTCTTTCAATTCGCTTATCAAGTGTGTTTGTAAACTTCTTCTCTCACTCGATTTGCTTGAGAACAATGAGCGAAGATTTATTGTGAGAGTGGTGGTCGAGTAATCAAAGCGCATCGAAATCACACTCACCATTTTGAGACAAATTGTGGGATTTGTATTTAAAATTTTAAATTTTAAATTTAATTGTTGTTTTTCATTTTATCATAGTTTAACTTTTGTTAGTCGAAGTCACTTGAAATTTTTTTTTTCCACTTCTTGAAGAGTTTGTTGATAGACTTGCCTTAATTTGATTCATGATAATTTAACGCACGCACGAACTCTTCACCCACAAAGCGATTATTCTGCTTAAATTATTAAGTTTGCATTTTAAATCTCTTTTTTTGGGCATAAGAAAATTCATAGAAATTTTTACGCTAAAATTTTAATTTTTTAATTATGGTTAAGTAAGATAAAATGTTGTTTGTTGTAATCGTTTATTTCACTTAAAATAGCATAAAAGAGTTTGCATTTATCAAGACACTGTTCACGAATTTCGAATTACACCGTTCCGGCTGCGTAACAGTCAGCCTTCTAAGCTCTTTGCTTGAAACTGAATGTTTTTTCACTTTTCGGCGGAAAGTGTTTGTTAAGAGAAAGGGAAAGCTGAACAATTTCAAAGGAAAGCGAAGCAGATGAATTTTAGGGTCAACAGCCCACTATCAATATCTAAAAGCTTATACAAATGTTTATATAATTTTTATGCTTTTGCTTTTGAGTAAAATATGTTTTCGTTTAGCATTAACATGTGTTTCTTTAAGAATAGAAAGATTTTCGCGTAAGTCTCGGTGCTTTTACCTGACTGATTACTCAATTCAAAGTTGTCACTTGAATTTTGTGGACAATGATGTTATATGTACAGGGTGATTTTTGAAACTTCCAAAGTTTGAGTATTAAAATCTCGTTAATTAAAAACGCTAAAATTCTAAAAGTTCACATAATTAAGATAGCAATAACTCAAGAATACATAAAACCAGATTTTTGGGGGACTTTTTACTTATTCGGATAATAACGAAGCGAAATCGAAAAATGTGCTAAAATGTGAAAAGCGAAAAGATTTTGGTGAAGCGTTATCATAAATTTAAGTCAATAAGCGATGTGTAGAGTGAATTTGAAAAAGCACTTCCTGTATTGAGCGAAAACTCTTTTATAAAATACACTTTTGTATAAAATATACTTTTTATAAAATGTACTTACTATACATTGCAATTTTATATAATGTACACTCCGTTCAACGTAAAATAAAGGTAAAATAACATAAAAGAATAGTAAAATCCTATCTTTTTAAGTGAATAGAGTGTACTTGCACTACTTTTAAATTTAAATTTTTTAAAGTCAAATAAAATATTCTCTAAATTTATATGTTTCTATAGTA
Source organism: Dinothrombium tinctorium (assembly GCA_003675995.1). NCBI lineage: Eukaryota > Metazoa > Arthropoda > Arachnida > Trombidiformes > Trombidiidae > Dinothrombium > Dinothrombium tinctorium. The sequence goes on along the minus strand of NCKU01001134.1, from coordinate 23,092 downwards.
TTGAATAATAATTGGAGTATATTTTATATTTGATTTTTTTTTTTACATTTTGAGTCAGTAAAATAACAAAAAAATTTTAAAATGTTAGAATTATATCAAGCGGGTATAAGACAAAAGTAGTTTTTTTCAATATCTAGTGATTGTCTATAAGCGGCCCGAAAACGAAGTTCACACATTTTTATATTGCAATTTGCCGAAAACAACTAAGCAAACAGAAAAAAATATTTATACGTTCGTTTACCAGAGCGTTTTGTCCAAAATCTTATAGTTTTTTATTTAAATAATTCATTTTTGCACAAAATCAGAGTAAAGAAGACCCAGTAATTAATCTAAACCGTTGATTTCTTCTGCATTTGAGTTAAAAAAAAATTATTTCACAAAATGAATTTGAAAAAAAAAATTAAAAAATTTACCAACAAGGAAATATTTAGCAACCATGATGATCACTCAAAATGCAGCAAGTCTATGGCTTGTTAGAATTAGAATGCATCCACTTTATATTGATTTGGTACAAAAATGAATTACTTAACTCAAAAACGATTAAAAAGTTTTGAATAAAACGTTTTTGTAAAAGAACATATTTAATGAATTTTTCCTGTCCGTTTATTTGCTTTGGGCAAAATTCAATTTAAAGATGTGTTAACTTTGTTTTCAAACAGCTTATAGACAATTAAAGGATATTAAATAAAAAACAACTGCTGGATAAAATTCGGGCATTTAAAAAACTTTAATTAGTTTTTCTTTCGATGTTTATCTGTCTAAAAACGTCATTAAAGGAAAGTGCATATATTTATCACGATGAAAATATTAAATACAAATTTAAAACAAAAATAACACTTACCTGAGATAGTTGTCTGTAGAAATCGAAATTACATTCTCACAAAGGTTTTTTTCCGAAGAAACTATTTCCTTGTTCATTAAGTGTTTTACTTATTGTAAACTGATTTGCTTTTTAATTAGAAATTCTTTGTACACTTTGAGTTTTAATCAATTTATTATTTAAAAGAAAAATTAAAATTCTTGAGCGCATTGAAAACACTTACCTGAAAGTTTTAGTAATTGAAGAAACTATTGATCAAAAAACCGCTTCCTTATTTTCACGTTTGCTTAATGTTTCATTTATAAAAGTTTTTGTTTTCGAACGAAAGATTGGCGAAAGCTTTCTATAACATTTCGGTGTAATGAACCCAAAAATGAAATCAATTCTGCTATAATTACTGTCTTGTGTGTACATTAAATCAATTAAAATACTGCGATGATAAACTTTAATTTTTTGTGCGGCTCACTTTGCTTTGTATAAATAATATCTTGGCTTCATTTAATTTACTAGAATCTCTGCTCTTTATTGCTTTTACTATTCGACTTATTTCACAAACACACAGTTAGCATTAGCAAATAGAAATTTGCTCGTATTAAATAATGAATGAAGCTAATATTAACAGTTTGAAATGAAATGAAAAAAAAATTTTCATTTTCATTTTTGTTTCGCACGAAATCGGTTAGTGTTTAGTTTTGAAAAGCAAAAGCGAAATTGGTGAAAACAAACAAGTGAAAATAGTACCAAATTTTTATTTTTCTAGTTTTCTAGAGAAATTATGTAATTAAGCCGAATTTAATTTGAATATTCATCAATTTTTCTTTTGATTACCTTGCGTAGCTATAAAAACTCGGATAAGAGAAGAGAAAGCAAAGACAGAGAGGTAAGCTGATGTGTAGTTTTCTTTACTCTACGCCTCCGAGCTTTTTCCTCTTTTAATAATTCCTCTTTCAAAATTTTGTGTATTGATAAAGAAACGACAGGCTTATTTTTTAAATTACTGATCACACAGAAAGGTGTGGCTTTGTTGCAGCCTACATAAGTCGTTACAACTTAGATTAATTTTTATATTTTGTGTGAGCGATAAAAAAAAGCTAAATGTTCTGAATAAGTTGGTTGAAAATCACTTAAGGTTTATTGATCTCTATGAAAAAAAAGGAAGATGTACATTGGCTGCAGTAATAATTGCATTTGAGGCATGTGCGTTTTTATTTGTTCAAATTCAAGTGGATTTATACCAGTGACCGACGCGTAGCAAAATTAAAATGTGTTCATAAAAAAAATTATTTCCTGAGTTAAAAAAACTAAAATTATGACGTAGTTTGAGCATTAAGATACAAGCTGAAAAAAATTGCTTTTCTCTTCTAAAAGTTTCCATTAGCTTCGCTGCAAAAGCGGCAAAGATTTTTTTTAAAACTTAGGACATGAATTATTTGGCACCTGCTGTCCAGATGCAACTTCTTACTTCTTTCATGCACAATTGTGTGAAATTTAGATTATTAATTTGAAAGTTTAAGTGAAAAGTTTTTATAAGATGCGTGCGTTTGAAAATGTTAAATTGAAATAATTTTGATAGTTTTAAGTGAACAGAAAAAAAACGAAAAGCTAACTTTTCAATGCGATGAAAATGTATCAATGAAAGCAAAAGAAAAAGTGTGGACTTTGTCATTTAAAACAATGTGAAACTAAAATAGGATTCGAAACGAAAATAAGTTATTTTTGTTCATTTAAATGCTACTTAGGATGATAATTTTAAGAAACAGAGCGCTATTCTCATTTTTGCACATTTTGCTGAGTAATCTCCACACGCAAAAGTGCATTTCTAATGGTTTTTTAATTTATTTTTGATCAGTTTTCAAGTTTTTAAAGAAGAGCGAAATGTTTAAGTTTTTGGGAGTGCTCGCTTTCAAACTTTCAAACTCGTGTAATTTTATGTATACTGCGCGAGTAATATACATTCTGTATAATATACACTGTCGCAAAGATTTAATGCCTCAGAATTTGAGGAGCGGTTTTATTAGTACCAGCTTCGATAATAGTCACCCAAAACCCTCCTCGAAATAACGTGTAATTTTTTTTTGCGTCGCTGCGTTCACTTTTTTCTTCGCTGAAACAGTCAAGTTTTGAATACGATGTCGAGGAGTAGTACTTAGAATTCCGTCATTTCTTTTGCCTAAAAGAGGCGCCAAATTTCACTGAACCAAAGGTGAGTAGAAAATTTTTGCTCGTCAAAATTTAAATACACACATAATCAACGCTTTTGTGAAAACGGTATCACACAATTGTTGATATATCAATATTTGCGCTTTTACATTTGTTATACGAATACATTTTTATTAATTAATGAAATATCGTTATTCTTGAATAATTTATTTTTCATTTCAATAAAAGATTTTGTCGCTATTTTAATGTAAGAATTTTTTAAAAAAGTTTTTGTTTGATTCAAACGCTTACGGTGAAACGATTTTTTCAAATCTAGAGAATAGAAAGTAAAAGATTTCAAAAACTCGTTTCTATATTAAAACTGATTTTGAAAGAGCACATACATATCTAAATATTAAATTCATTCCTAGGCAAATCTATTAAATATAGCGTAAATACAGTTTATATAATGAGATTTAAAAAATATTCCGAAAAGAATATCCCAAGCTCTTATTCAACCAAACTTTGAAAATGGTAAAACTTTTTTGAATAGAAATTATATTCACATTTTTCATCCAAATGAAAAATATTCAATTTTCGCTTTTATTCTTTTTGGTTGCTTCAGTTTGTCGTTGATTTTTCCGGTTTGGTTATCGAACCTGTTGTTATCATAGTATAGTAAAGAAAGCGGAAAAGTAGTTAGAGACCATTTTTCAGAAAAATGAATGGGTAAAACGCATAGTTTCGCTTCACAAAAGCATTTGGTTGGCTTTTTCTTTTCTTGAATGTTCTTTATTTTTTCACTAAATTTTTGAATTTAAAATAACAAAAAATAAAGCAATATTTGAAAATAATTTTTATATATTGGCAATCATTTAGAAGAGAATAAAGAAATTGATAGCACAATGGAAAACTTGAATAAATGAATGAACTTGAGAAATGAATTTTTTTAAAATTTAACAGTTAAGAGAATATTTCAATGAATTTCTTAACCTGTCATTTTATAAATTTTATTGGTCTTTAAATTGATGCTAAACATGCAACATTTTTTTTTTTAAGAGAGAAGAAATATTGAAAAGAGTTTAAAAATATCGATTGCGCATATTGATAAAGATGTCTTTGTTAGAAGTAAATAAACGTAAAATTTCGTTTATTTTCGCTGTTGATTAAACAAAAATATACATTATAGTGAATATTTCAATTCAATATTATATTCTCAAGAATAAAAACCATTAGGACATTTGCGAAGAGCAATTTTTCCTGTTCATTTTATTTTTCGAAATGATCAGAAAGTTTAGCAAAACTTTTTTTTTCCTAATATATAATTTGTTTGATATTCTTTTTTTGCTATCGTTTCGAATGTTGGATTATAAAAACATTATTAACATAATAACAGGATGCGACAGTGTTCAAGAAAGAAAAAAAAACTTTTTTGTACTTAAATTCAATTTGAAAACTTGAGAAAGCAAAACAGAAACTGTGGAGAAGTTGTGAGTTTAACGTCTTAAAAACTGAGAGGCAAACAAATTTTGAGTAGTTAAGAACACTTGCCATTGTTCGCGAGTAAATTTACTGTTTTTCGCAAAACAGATTCGTAGGAAACCGTCGGAGAAACAAAAATTATAGTAAATTATATGTTTACTGACCACATCGTGGACTCGCCACCAATTGAAAACACGAAAATGTCTCTTTTAACTAAAGTTGACGATAATGTATGAAACTGCAACGTTGATGTAGTGACTAGGCAATAGTAGCGACCGAGTTTTTTTTGTGCTTTTTATTGAAAATAGGATCGCTAATAATTTTTCGCTTGGATTAAAGTCGCTTTTTGTGATTAAAAAAGTAATTCTGAAAAGTATAGCAACATTGCGAATATCGTCTAATATTTATTATCAAATAGTATTAATAATAATATCTGCAACTCGGCAACGAAAAAGTGTATTGTGCGAAGTCACCGTTTGACCCGCACAAGATCTCATCGTTCGATCCGCTGGTTGGGAAAAAAAGGCCAATCATTAGATGAAAAGAGCAGCAGAATATTCGCCGAATTTTCGGTTGCATGCGTTTATTTGCTTTGAAACAGTCTACGGTTTTATGTTTTTTTCCTTTCTCACTATTATTACACACATAATTTACACAAATAAAAAAAAAATTAAATCAATTTTTCATTCTCCACCATTACTTTCGTTTCGCGTTCGCATTGATCTATTTTTGCGAAAGAAAGCGACGTGCGAAAAAAGATCAAAATTGAAACGAAAAGTAAGTGAAAAACCGCTTTCTTACACTCACTGTACGCAACTACTAAATTCTTTCAATTATTCAATAATAACAGTAAATTACAGTGTATTACAAATTCGGTTCGCGAAAAAAACGAAACTTTCGTTTTCTTCACTTTATTTTGAATTAAAAATCGCTTAACCCATAGACAAAGCTCAACGGCGCTGTTTTTTTTTTACATCATAAATTCAAAGCACACCGTTTTCTCGTAATTTATTTTTCACCATTTTTCAATTCCATATATTCCATTCTATTTTTCACCGATTGTAATTTTATGATTGTTGAAATCGTTGAAATAAATCTTGTGTGTGGAAAGCGGCTATTTCTAAAGCCTCTCATCAAACTTCGTCAATCGTCAAAAGTTTCGCTCGATTGAAAAGGTTTCAACTTACTACTGATGTTATTTTGTGAGTATGTGTCACTAGTGATCATTTAAATCCACTTTTCTGGCGTTTTTGCTTCATTTGCAACATCGACTAAATGTGTAATTAGCATAAGTGGCCAATTTTCTGAGGTTAAATAATAGATTCTGTAAGTGAAGTGCAGAATAAGCTGTCCTTAAATCCCGGACTATCGAAGTAAACGCAATAGTGCGATAACGCGAAGATCAATGGTTTCTTATGGAGCACTTGTAATTTGTGAGTTGTATTATTAGTTAGAAAATTATATAAATTAGTTAAAATTAAAAAACAATTAGTGCTTTTATTCAAATATACTTTGATTTTAAATTGCTTCTTGTTTTCTCAATCTACTAACATTTCATTTCTGAATCCTATTTCAGAAATGTTTCTCTGATTAAATGAAAATTTGGAAACATTTTCAAAAAATTGGCTCTTTATTTTCTTTTTTCTAGATAACACAACGAAGAAACTAAAGGAAGTATGTGGCACGGTCTACAGGCACACACAAAAGTGAAACGAAACAGTGCTCGAAGTGATGCATGATTTGTGGATGAATCAAATTTTAATAGAGCCTCTATATTCCGTGTGAAGTGGGGTGAGCGCGAAAAACGATTACCATCAGTGCAGAGTGCTATCCATCCATATTTGCTGTTCGTGATGTTCCCATACCACCACAGTTCCACAAAGCAGCTGTTATTTACGCACAGCTTTTTCGGTAGCATAGTTTTATATGTCACGAAGTTTTTTGGAAAAATATTCTCTCGCAAGTATTTAGCACCTAATTTTTGCTTTTCTTCTTGACAGAGTGGATACCAGCTTGAAAGAGGAAAACAATGCGCGAGATGTTCAATCAAAAAGTTTTTTTCGCTTTTAATTCATTTAAAAACATTTATTCACAGAAATAATCGATTTTAGATTTTGAGAAATTAGAAAACAATAAAATATCTTGAGAAACCTTTCGCATGTTCTTTTCTTTACTTGCGCTGGACATCAAATCAAATGAACGAATACTTAAATAATTGATCAAAAGGAAACTATAACACGCATTATATCTACTAAAATTATTGAATAATTGTGTGCTTTTAAAAAATTATCTGCCATTCATTTTTCGATTCATACTCGTAATACGATTTTGAAACGAGAGCAGCGAGCAGCTAATTTTGGCTACGATTTTTATTTTCATTACGCATGTTATCGACACATCGTTAATGGCTTGAACGTGTGACAGATACTGAATGCATGAGTTTTACACCGTGTTTTTAGCTTTTGTTTTGCTTGTGTTCGCATTTTGTCAGCTTTTAAGCGGTTAACGCATGTTACACGTTTACAACATTTAACAAATACTATTTCTGATCGCACGAAAAATGTGACATGCGACGATTATAAAGTTATTTTACTTTCATTTCTGTTCGCTAATCAAGCATGTCCGTGTTTTTCGATCTTCAATGTAAGAAGCAAAGCGATTAGGAAGAAGAATGCGACACGAGCGTTCGTTCCTCAAGTGGACCCGTTGAACGAAGAAACGCTTAAACAACTGTTTTTGCAAACGTAACCCCTTCTTGAATTTTGCTTTTCCGTAAACATCTTTTAGTGTAATTTAATTTTTTTTCTTTCTCTCTCTCTCTTTGCCTACCATTATTATTTCGCTCGCATAAGTTATGATTTGTTGAACAGATTGTGTATAATTATCTTCTGTCCTGTAATATATCTACGTCCGCGTTTAACTGTGCATAACAATTACGGCAAAATGAAACGAGATAAACAATGCTTTCAATATTAAAAAGTGACTGCCTCTTTAATTCCGTTTCACCTTCGCAAGAGCTCCAAAAAAAGCAGATCTATAGAAAACGGATGCCAAAAAAGCGCTCTACAGCGGGTCTAAAAAAGATCGCGAAGCTTTTTCCAGAACCGTGATAGCAATTTTTCGACATTACTGTAGCTCGATATCGAATTACTTGCTGAATGCAAACTCAAATTCACATTTCAGAATTCAGAAAACACGAAAAACAACACGAGGTGCTTTTAGATTCTTTTCCTGGCTAAAAGCAACAAATGCTAAAAATTTCTCACTAATTAATCTTAATACCCGCGCTTTAATTCGCGCTAAAAGTGTGCCACTACTTTCCTCGACAAAATTGGTACTTTAAAATGAGATAAGCAACGAAATATAAACCTTTTTTCATTTTTAAACCGATTAAGTTTGGACATCAAACTCTTTTCTGATATTGGGTACAGCGTTTTCATTGATTTCTTATTCAATTTGCCAAAAATTTCAGCTTTAAACTGTTCTCTCATTTTTCTATGTGGTGTATTTGAACAAGCTTCACTACATTTCGCTTGAATTTCGAAGAAAAAGTATTTCAAAAACTCGTGAATGTTAAATAAGTAGCTTAAATCTAAGTCTGCCGTAGAGAAAAAAAAGTGATGCGTATTTTTCGAGAGAGACACGAAATGAAAAATGTCTCCAGGAACCGACAGTATCTTCTGCGGGATATTGATTTTCTTCTTTTTTTCTGCCATTACAACCATTTACCGCGATGCTTTTCACATGACACGGCAGCTGCTGTACACGTAAATAATTTAAATTTATGACACCTCTTTCTCTCACTCGGTTCGAATGAAGCTTGATTCGAGCGACACAAGTCAAGAAACAATTGGAGCACTTGCGGTGCGAATAAGAAAAGTTTGAGCGAAGTTTCTTATTCGAAATATAGACGCGAAAATGTAAAAGCAAATATTACATTGTGATGTGCATTGAAACATGAAGGGAGAAAAAAAAACGATATTCGAAGTATTTGAGAAATGCGAAATTTATGTAAAGCGATTGAAATAAATCGCGCGATGTTTATGAATGATGGCGAAAGACGTAAGAAGATATGTGCACGATTCAATCACGAAAACAATAGAAATTTATTACTGAGTAGAAAATATATTAGTCGAACGTCGAAAACAGCGGCGAGCGATTGTTTTTTGTTACATTTATCGAATACTTTCAGCTTTAGTCGCATTTCGTGTCATTTGAGCGCAAAAGCATTTTTTTGCTGTCGATATGCATTTCTCAATTTCTTCTTCTTCGCTATTCTCGCTAATTTCTTATTGCATAAAGCAAAACAAAATTAATCTCAATATCTAAGCGTTCACTGAACGCAGCGAATTCACCGTTGGTTTTTCCTAAAACATCTGATGAAATTTTTTTTTTTGATTCGATAAATTTCAAACTATTTTTTTACTAGATTACTGAAAAACCAACTTCGAGAAGTGAAACCAACGCACAATTTTTAATTAGTGATAAAACCCACGGTAGTGTATTGTACATTACAATGAGTAGCCTGATAAATTTTCGAGTTTCAGCGCGGAAAATCCACGCCGAATAAGGCGAATCGCCGATTGAATGATTTTTTGAACTGATTCGAGTTTAATTACTTTTGTCACGTAGTAAGAGATGAAGGCAAGAAATAAAAAAGAAATTCGATACTTTCAGACGCCGTTTTGAAATTAATTCACACGTTTAGAATCCACTTGAAGATTGTGCAATTGTCGTCGAGATAGCTAAACGCGGGGTGCTTTCAAGCTGTTGTCAGTGAGTTGAATGCGTCTGCGAAAAATGTATTTTTGAACACTGTTTCGGTAAGAAAAAAGCCGAACAGGTCCTCTCTAGCGAATGTCAACGTTTCTCGCGACCGAAGAAGTTGAGCGGACGAAAAGACAGTTTACAAGTTTGTTGCGCTTCCCATTTTTACCATTTCAAAGCGGCGATTTGCTTTACTTCGCGAAATCCTTTTGTCATCGAAAATTGAATAATTGTGAGCAGACGAATTTCTCTCTCTCTCGCTCTCGCTTCTCGGCACGGGAGATGAACTTGTATGGCACAGCCACAGGGCTGCCACAGGTGAACCGTATCCTTGTACTGTGAGACTATCTTTTTGCGCGGACCTACAAATCCATCGATCAAATTCGCGTAAGCAAAATGTGACGCTTCTTTCTCGCGATCTTAAAAAAAATTGAACAGTTCGAGATTATGGATGTGCGCTGCTTTTCGCCCTCTCTTTTTCGCAAAGCGCTTTCTTATTCTCTCACTTTGCTCTTTTCTTTAATACTTAATACTGTCTTTCACTGCTTCAGTAACCATCGCTTACTTTACGCTTCGAATAGCCATCTGTACGATTGCCGTATGTATATGCATATAATATGCTGCTGATCACATCGCGCACACAATCAATCGGACATTTTGCTCCTTTTAGCTTACACGCTAATGTTCACTGCACTCACTCATTTTATGTGGAAAATGCATTCACATGTCGATTTCGAGAGGCTCTCCATTTTGTAAACTTTGCTTAAGCTCAAAATGAAAAATAAAAAAACAATTTTCTCTGTATTTGTTTGCTGTAATACGTTAAATGGCGAAAGAAAAGTCGAACGCACAATTTATTTTTACCTTATTTTCGCTCGTTTCTGCAAGAAACCATCGGCATTAAATTAAGCTGAAATTATGTTTGCTGCAAAAATGCGAGCGAGAAGAGAGTGTGAGATTACATTGCCACTTGTTTCATTTTAGAAATTTTTGGCGTTTAAGTTTTCAGGCAATTGAGAATGCAAAGCTCACGAAGCAGCATTTTCGCACAGGCTTCCTCTTTTCTCGGTAACCGATTTTCGCTCCTTTTTTGAGCTGCGCTTTTACGCAATATTTGTTCGCAGCCAAAATTTTCGAGCGCAACAATGAAAGTTGAGCAGCAAACGTCTGTGAAAGTGATTTCTCGCTTAAGGCTAACCGAAAGATAGCTTTTAAAAGCTCGACGAGTGTGTGTGTGAGCGAGAGAATGCCTCCAAATTTCGCTTTTCTCTTTGTTAGCTTTCTCGCTTCACTTTTGCTCGCGATAACTTTTTTTACATTTTATCATAAAACTCAACCGATTTTAGCTAGAAATACGTGACTTTTCAGGGTTAAACGATTCTGTCAATATTTAACCGAATAAATTTTTGTCGAAATTAAAAAGTGCTTTTAACTGATTGAACAAAATCCAAACGTGTACAATGTAACCAAGAAGCAAAAATCGAAATCTTCATTCTTGAAAAGCGTTTCAAGTTCGCTTTTAACAGCTCGACGCTTTACTCGAGATAAATTAGTCAAAAACTCGCGTTCGAGAGTTGATTAAACTTGAGAGTTCAGTAGAATCGAAAAGTGAATATGAACATTTCGTAAACGAGTTTAGATTTAATTCGATTATCTCTCGCTTTTGTTTCCGACATACTTTCGTTATTCAGTTGCTCAAGTTTTTTAACTATTCCATTTTAAATCGCAATTGAAACATAGAGGAAAAAAGTTTTTCAATGAAGTATGCGCAAAACAAATGTAAGAAATTTAAGAAAATTATGCGTTTTGAAATAAAGCGTTGAAATCGCTGATGATTTAGTTTTTATTTTAAAAAAAATGAAAGAATAGAAAGGATCAATTGAAATAAAATGAATTCAAATGAATTCGAATCAAAATGAATCCTCAAAATTTGTTGTTTCAAATAAAAGTTTCGACTTTTAAAAGAGTTTATGAAAATAATCGATATTTTGTGGCTAATGATGCATTCACTGCCAATGCAGAGAATGTTGGGGATAAACTACAACTCGACTGAATTCAAAGTACTCGTATTCTGTGTCTTAACCAAAGAATAAAGCGATGTGAAAATATTGATCAATCGAAACAAATTAACCAAATTATCTTGTGGAGGTGAAAAAGAAAAAAACATAATTGTCTCATTCGGCTTTAAACATTTCTTGTGCCTGAATATTCAATATCTTCTCTGAAACACCGCGTTGAATATACGGTAGTTAGAGTTCCAGGCTCAGCATTAAAATTCAAAGCAAAAACAAAATGAACGATCATAATAAATAGAAGTAGCAGACTTCGTGTGAAAGTTAGCGCATAATGTTGAGAAGAAAAAAATTTCTAATTCAGTATTTATTACTTTGCATTTATTTAAAAATGCAAAGTTTGATTGTTTGCATTTTGAGCTTTTTTCTTCGCGATTTCCATGTTATTTTTCCAACATCAAAGCGATAAAAATGATGAAACTGAAAAGTGAATGTGAAAAATCAAGTCGTAAATTTTTAATGAGTGAACATTTTCGCTTACTGTCACTCATGCAAATTAAAAATATTTTTCTATTCGCGAAAATATAGATGAAAATACAAGATATTTCGCTTGATTTGAATAAAATTGCATAATTTAACTTGAATTAAAAATTATTCTCTTCAAAAAGAAAAAATTTATTTAGAAAATCCTATCGCTGAAAAACAAATGCTAAAAATAAAAGTGATGAAAGTATTTGCTTTCGTAAGCAGCAACTAAACTTTCGTAGACTATACAAACGCTTGTTTGGTCTCTATTTTGCCTTTTTAAGAAATCGACTCAACTTTAAATATTCAAAGAAGAGAATAGAATAGAATTGATCGTTAAAAACAATCGCTTCAGATGGCTTGCTTTATGTGATGCCTATGTTTCAATGATAAAAATTCAAACTAATTATCGATGCGTTTAGCTGTTTGTGGCCTGAAACCGAGCGGTTTTCTAGGAAGTTTGTGTATAAAACACAACAAAAGAAATGGGCAAGTGTGTGCAATCATTGAAAATAAAAATTGAATTGAAAGAATGATCAAAGTATCTATTCTTTAGCTTCTGAGCTTATAAGCTCAAACTTTGATAATGGAAATCAAAATGGAGTTTACTTCTACAGTTTGAATGAATGCTGACAAACGCTGGCCTCTAATTGTTTGCTTCTATTTGAGTGATTGCTAACAAATTATGGGTAACTAAAATTATGGTTTCCCAGTTAAAATGAAAGGTGTTAAAGTGATAAAATTTGAAGTTCAACGAAAGGAAGTGTGTTCAAAGTTGAGAATGCAATCGAAGAGAAATAGTGTAAGGCGCGATTAAAATGCAGAATTACGAAGAATGAGAAGCCGAAGACACAGGTCGAGGATATCCTGTGTCGGTGTGTATTTCATTTTTTTTCTCTCTTTTTTTTGTTTAATCGTTTCCATCACAAAAGCCGCCACATTTTCAGACGACAAGTCTGTCGCATGTGGATGGAAATGCAAAGACATCGAAAGTTTGCGACATTAATTTGCGCCCGCATAAGAAAAGCGAAAATAGGGAAGTTTTGCGAATTTGATCGTAGCGTTGACAAGAAACATCGCAATACTCGTAATGATCGTGACAACTGCAGAATATTGTTTGATGATAGCTGTTTTTATTTGAAAAAAGACATCAATACATGGCTCTTTCATCAATACGTACATACAATATATTCGAAGCAGTGTCGATACGATTGTTCGACGAGGAAACATTTGTAACTCGGCTAATTTGAATACTCGACTGTTTCGATTGCGGAGAGAAGTTTGGGAAAGAGTTCGTTTTGTTGCGGTATCGTTCCGAGAAAGAAGATATAAGCAGAGAAGAGAAGGAAAGAGGAGAGAGGAGAGGAGATATTTTTACGAGAAGAGTTATTCGAGAGAACACACGATATGATGCTTTGCTGTTTCAGTGTTTCGGGAGAAGAAAGTGTTGAGAATTTGGCGGACAGAAGAAGAGGCGAGAGTATGCAAACGCATTGACGAGCGGAATAAATGTAAACTCTGATGTGCATAGTTCTCCAATCGCGAGCATGGTATGAAGTTCCTACCTCTGGTTCAACAACACAGTAAGAAACTCCACACCGAGCTTGCCATCGGACAACGTATTCGATCCGTTTTTTTGCCGCCGTGCGTTTTGCATCGCTACTTTTTTCAACGGCGACAGAATTTTAGCGATTCTAATTTTTGCACTTTGAAAAATTTTTATTAACGGATGTAATTTAAAATGAAAATTTTATGCGCATTTCTGCGTTCGAAGAGAAGCGAGCGAGACAAGAGAAGCGAAACGAGTGTTTGTTTGCTCATTTTGTAATGCAATAAAAAACGTTTATTGGACGAAAAAGTTTTAATAACGTATACGACAAATATGGTTCGATGCGTGGGGTTTGGTTTTATGCCACAAGAGCGGATACGAAAGTCTAAAACACATAAATCTCGCTTTTTTAAAATGCGAGAAATGTGTGTTCCGAGCTCGCAAATATCCGCTCCTTCGATAAAACCAACCAAGAATTGAGTTTTCGCCGTTTAATTTTCGCCGAGCAAAGAAGCAGCCTCACGGTGAGAGCGTTGAAACGCCATACGCGAATCTCATTCTACTCATTTTACTCTCAATCAGTGTTCTCAGTGCACCGCAAAACGCACACAAAACTCTCCAATTTCCAATTTAACGGCGCGAAAACAAATCGCACTTAATTAAGCTTCAATTACTTACACAAACAGACGAAAAGTGAATTTTTAGAAACACAATTGCGACCGCAAGAAAACACAGTGGCTGCCAAGTGTTCGCATGCATTTATTGCGGCGGCTATCCGCTGCTTCGCTCACTCTCCGTCCTCTCTCAGCGCTTCTTCACTTCTTCTGCAACTGGTCTCAATTGAAACTAGTTTTTTACACTCGAAAAATGCTGGCGAAGAGGCACAGTTTCGCTCTTCTGCTCTCTCTCAGTGTGCTCTTTCGACGTTGGCTTCGGATGTTTTCTCACCAGAAGCAAGAGCGAACGAGAGCACGAGTTTGAGCGCCTTGCTTCTAATCGCGCATTCATCTCAGCTTTACGTGCTTTTCGACTCTTCGCTTCACTTTCTTAATTACGCATCATTATTTTAATTAATATTATCAAGAGCACAGCGAGAATTAAAGAAAACTTACGCACATGCAGCCGAACAGAGAAGCTAATTGATTAGATGGTCGACGCATTTGCGAACGAGGAAAAACAGTGCACATCATAACGAACAACGAGCGCCTGTGGTCAATGTGCGAAGAGTAGAAGTGAAGTATGCAAACGAACAGCGATTGTCATTAATTGTGCGCTGCAAATTTATTTCGACAATTTGCGTTTATTACTAACGATCGTTTGGTAAAAATGCGCTTTGCGTATTAAGAAAGATTTGAGCGGAGAACGCCGAGTGCAAAAAAGCTGCTAATTTGCAACGCGGCAGCGATAAAAATAGAGATGAATTCAACGTGTGCTCACTTCTCTTCTCGGTTCGCGATCTTCTTTCTTCTGTTTCGCGAAAATAGAGTGCAGGCAGACGAAAACAGCACAAACAATTACTCTGCATCAATCTCGCGGTATATTTAGTATGTGCGATGTACAACGTGTTCGAAGCGCGCCTTCAATGCACCAAACGCTCTCGAAAGTAAGATCCGCGAAAGACGACCACGTTCGAGACATGTGCTCGCTGTACGCGTATAGAAAAATTTAGGTTACACCAAAAAAAGCTCCAATTTTTACTTTCTATAATGAAATCAGATGAGGTGAGCACTTGATGTTTCGACGATCGCCACTGCAGCCTACTTCTTTCTCGCTGCACAAAGAAGCAAAACGCGTGTGCGAATCTCTTCTTGAAAGCAGCACGTTTTCCATTTTCGCGAAAGGTGCGCTATATTTCGCTATTTCGCTGCTGGTTCCTGCTCTATCGTTCCTTCTCTATTGCTCTAAATTATCTCTCATTCGTCTTTCTTTCTCTTCCTTTCGCGTAAATGTCTTTTCGCTCGATTTTCAAACTCGCAATATGCATTAAACGTATATTTGCGAATTATAAATAAGAAAGTAAAATGTGGCGTGAAACAAGATAGAGTCAAGGTGCACAAAGACTCTCACTGAATTGTAGATGAAGAATGTACATGTGTCGACAATACAAGCGTTTTCGAACGATTCTTGTATTACATAATATCTGTT
Source organism: Dinothrombium tinctorium (assembly GCA_003675995.1). Lineage (NCBI taxonomy): Eukaryota > Metazoa > Arthropoda > Arachnida > Trombidiformes > Trombidiidae > Dinothrombium > Dinothrombium tinctorium. The sequence goes on along the minus strand of NCKU01001134.1, from coordinate 7,653 downwards.
AATAAATCTTATCCATTGTTCGTTTCGCTCGCAAAACCACACTCACTATCAGCCAATTCTGGCGCAAAGAACTGCACTCAATTTGAGCAAAGCATTCGAGGCGCACATAATTCATGTACTCACACGTACGCGAGACCGTTTCAAGCACGCCATTAAATATGCGAAATGCCTAAATCGCTTTAGATCGCTGGACTTTTCGCTGCACTCGAGATTGAGTGACAATAAAAATGCGAAATTTTTTGCTTTGAAAACCGAGTTAAGCAAACTCGAAACTGGCCTGAATAGCAAAAGCGATTAGTGTGGATAAGAAACATTCTTCACTTGCTTAAAAACAGTTTTAAACGCAAATTATTTAAATCAAAATTCAGAGAGTATTAAGGATAAACAGGCTACTTTAAGTGGCTAAAAGCTGGGCAATGTGGTTTAAAGGCAAATACAACGTATTTACCTGAAGTACAATTGTTGTGCGATTTGCGGTTTTCAGCGATGGCCTTTCACTTTGAACAGTGGACAATAGAGTTGCACACGACACTGGCTTCGCGACACAGTCGATTTGTCAACAATGAAGTTAAGAATGGATTTATGAGTTGAGTGGTGGTCGAGTGGTGGTCAAATATGAACAGACACCGCCAAGTGTTTGCACAGCATACGAAGAGGCAGAGCAGAAAAGGTGTGCGACTCGGATTACAAATGCAGCGTTCGCAGTGAAAAGTAGTTAAAAAGTTGAAGAAACAAACTTTGCTTTGTTAAAAGGCAATTCGTTTTGAATGTTTTTTACGGTTTAGAGAAAACAATCGGCGACGAGACGTTCGCACACAGAGCGCCTTAAAGCAAGCGAACGTAAGAACGATGCATTCGAGAAGTGGCGAAAGCCTCGAGTGAGCAGAGTTTCGGCAAGTTTCTGTTAGAAAGAGAGAAAGAGAGAAACAGAGCGACACTCAGGTATCATATGACTTAAGCGGAAAACAAAATAAGAGCAGAAGCAGAAGGCAGAGAGTAAAAGTTATACTCGTGAAGATGCGATTGTATGCAAAGTATATGCGAATATATAACTGCGATTACAACCGAAATTCGTACCCATGACCAGAGTTCATTGCTCACGAACTTTTCTTGCGACGAACGCAGAAGTTTTGAGCGAACCGATAACCGGCACAAGCAGAAATACGCTCGTTTTAGGTTTTGCCAATCGCTGGTTACTGCACCGTCGTATCTGAACATAAATATCGTTGCTTGGATATTCCTCCATTTTGCTCGCACACTTTATTCAGCGATGGTTCTAATCGTGAGTACGCAAAGGGGGTTCGAGAGAAGCTTCTCGTGCAGCACGCATATCGAATAGACGAGTTTCGCCGTTCGATAATCGTGAGCCAAGCGAGCGATGAGCGCACACTTCTCGCAGTGATACACGTTGTCGAACAGTAAAACACAACTCGACGAATGTCTCGCGATCGACAAAGCAATTAAAGCACGTTTTCTGCGTCGTGTTCTACTTCGGCTCGCAATCAATCCGCGTCTACCAACGCGTCGTGCAGCAGTTCAAACTTTGCTCTCCGCTCCAAACGCGCTTTCGTACCTCTCGCAAGTTTTATATCAATAGGCAGCGGTCTCATCGTCGACTCGCCAACGCCAGAATACCCGTTTCTGGTTTTTAATAGTCGAACTTGATTTATGTTTCGGGCGTTCATTATTCTCGGTTCTAAGCGCTGACGTCGCCGAAGCATCACCGCTACCGACGACCAATGCAAGTGGTACGCGCCCCGAGCTGCCAATAAGCAGAACCCTCCCTCTCACCGTGCTGGGGCTATGTGTGCAACTGACGACCCTTTCGAAATGAAAAAGATGCTCCTCGCTTCGATGCAGTCGTTTTAACGGCCTCCGCGCGCATAAATATTCCAGTGCGACGTGTGTCCGTTCGGCCACTGTCCGCTTCATTCATCTGTGCACACAAATTTCTTTAAATTTATGTGTCGCTCGTTCTACGTTAATTTTGCCTGTTTAGGTGCGTATAATTAAGCAGGTGATTGTATGTTCGATGTCGCGACCGCTAGCGATCACCGAGCGACTGTTGAAAACTTTATCAGTGGCCCCAAATGCCCAACGCATTAAAAGCATCCCTCAAGCAAGTGATTACGCAATGCATTCAGTTAGCTAGATGTGAATTCAAACTCTGCTAATGTCTATGCAGCAACGCGAAAACACATTTTTCTGCTTTTCTTAATTCGCTAATTAAAAAAAGAAATTTTTTCGATGAAAGCGCAAAATGATCGCTTATCTGCTAACGAGCCACTGACCCAATATTGCTTCAAACCGAGAGCAGAAGTGTTTTTTTAACCGCGCTATCGATGAAACAATAAATTTAATCGAGTACCGAGTTTATATCTGCATTTTCTTCAATTGTACAATTGATAATGTGAACAAAATTCGAACGGCGTTCGCTTATTAACTTCCAGCGGTTATTTTGCTGGTTCCGAATAATTGAGTAAAATTGATTTCGAACAGTAGTAAAAATGATTAGTGATAAGAATCGCTAGCGAACAGTGAGCAAAGTGCGGCTGCAAAAAGACGAAAGCGAAAAAAAATGAGAAGGAGCAAAATGTAGGACAAATAAGGGTCTCGTATCTTGCACACAACACACCCATCCTTTCCGAACAATTTCTACAAAAGATCTCTGCTCGCGGATTTCACAGCCCTTTACTTTCTCCTTCTTTTCTTTGATTTCTGGTCTTAAACTTTAGTCGATATTAAAGCCACGGCAAATAGTGCGAAAGTACAATGTATTGGTCCTTTCACACTCGCAGCCTCCGCTTCGCTCCTGCACTCCACTCGCACACCGATTTCAGGACCGATACATGCGTGCGAGTGTTTCCCTTTTCGATAGCTATGACCCTTCATTGAAAATCGGTGCCCATTCAAATTTACTTCCTATTATTGTGTATTTCACTTTCGCGCAACATTACAGCAACTGCCTGCAAAAAAAGATGAAAGTGTTCACCGGACTCACCGTCTTATTCCATTGATCGATTCTCTGGTTTGCTGTTCGCCTTTACTCGTACACATGCACTTTCAATTGTAATTACAGCAATTGCCTGGTTATAACTGTCGAAAAGTTTCTCTTCCAAACTTTCTTCGTATCGTCACCGCTTTTCAAACCGCTGTGTGCCCGAATACATTTACAGGGTAGCAGAAATAAAAAAAAAATGAAGCGGAAAATTCTCGCAACAAGTTTGATTACGTGTGCGAATTCAATTTTTATCTGAGGAAAAGTGGGACAATTTTTTCGCTCGCAAAAATAAAATAAAAAGAAACGCGCCTTTTACGGTGAAAAATAATGAAATAAGCGAAAACCCTTTTATTTCAAAGAATGAGCAAATTTTCACTTTTGCGATCTTTTTAATTTCGAATATTTGCGCTAAAAAGCGCGAGAAAAATAAATGCGAACGCCAAAACTTCGCGAACTTATTTCAGAAAAGTTTTTGCGCTTTTCACTACAAACTGAATTTGGCTACTTTTCACTCGTTCCTTCGCTCTTCAAACGTTATGATTAACTATTTAAAACTTAACTCCGATTTATTTAAAAGTTTTTTTTTGTTTTCGCTAAAATTAAGAAACGCATCGAGAAGCAAATTTAAGTGCTACATAAATAATTTAATTGTTTAAAATATGAAAACATAATGCTCATTGAAATTCGAGCAATTAGCATTAAAATTGCATTTAACTTCTTCCATGAAAACTTCGCTGGCCTCAAACTTGAGATGCACACTTGGCTTAATTTAAGACTGAAAGCTACTTCTTCTATCTTTCTTTTTATCGCTAACTTCAATCACTTGAAAAATAATTGCTTACCATTTAACGTGGAAACGTGCAAATAATGATAAGGTGTAAAGAGCACACGTTTCTTATACTGTTCTACGAAAGAGTTTCTTACTTTTTACGCTACTTTTCGAGAAAAGTTAATTTTGTTACAAAGTTTTTTTTTCCGAAAATAATTCGAAACGATGGCTAATTGTTTACAAGCCTAGGCTTCGAACGCTAGTTGACGGTGGTCGTGAAGCGTGTTTCTAGCTAATGTAAGTAGTAAATAAATGCAGCGAATTTGTTGATCATTCGAAGCATAGTTCCTGTGAGTTTGGGTGAGCGTGGATTATGATTGTGGTGATCGTGAAAAGCGAAACATTTTCGAGAAAGCGAAGTGAGAGAAGGAGAGGCTAATTTTTTTTTTTGGCTGCTTATCGATGCAACGCGACTCAGCTGATGACACTGGACCCGAGCGCCATTGTCTGTCAATCGCTCGAATGATCACCGCATTCATAATAAAAAGGTGTTTTTAATAACTCCGCCTTTAATGACATGCATTCGTCGTCGAGCGCTGAACACTGCGTTCGGCGAATCGATAAATTTATGTTTGCCCAAGTCATGAACCAATAACAGCGCGAACGGCAACGGGTGCGAATCGATTTTTTCGTCGTGCCGTCGATTTATGTTTGGCGACACACGCTCTATGTGCGATCGACGCGAAGACGCGCGGAAGCGATCGATGAAAAGAAGGCTGCGGCCACTGAAGGCGCAGTCACTGTACAAAATTTAGCATTGGACATTTTCTCGTTCGCCAAAAACGCTCGGAATCGAAAAAATCGCCTCACTTTTTCGCCCGTTTGACCACACCGCCTTTCATCCACTCTTAATTGCGCTTCTCACTATTCACTCTCTCCACATTTATGTGACCACTTCATTTAAAATTTCGAGCACAGAAAACAGCGTTTATAGAATGGCAAATTTGGAAAGTAAACTTAGCGCACGATTGAAGCGGTGAGAATAAAAGTCAAGTTAATTTATGAAAGAGAGTTTAGCGAACGTTGTGAATTTTTTTAAATTAGTCGGAATTGAATTAAATTTTGCCTGAAGACGAAAATGATGCATTTGCATGCAATTGACTCTGAATTGAATTTCCGGTAAAAAGTTTACTGTGTTCAAAAAAATTAATTGTGTTCTTCATTTGTCACAGCGTTTAAAATTGCAGCGAAAATGATTAATGAAATTTTTTTCAGAGTGCAGAGAATAGAGAAGAAAACTTTATTCATTCTTCCGAGCTTTGCATTAATTTCTCTCCGTTCTGCAAAAACGTCTCGAATGCGATAATCAATAAAGTGGAAAAAGAGTTTCTCGTCTAACGCAGTCAACTGTCAAAAAACGTAGAGAAATTTTCGTCGAAAGGATTAAAGCGCGATATTAAAAGCGTTGAATGGCGTCGTTTACGCAAAAAAGGAAGAACACAGTAAAGCCCCTTCGCGACATTTGACAGATCGGTGATCGATTTGCTTTAAGCTCGAATCAAAGGGATTAACCGCTTTCTCTCTACCCTCTCTTCGGCTTTATCGTCGCTCGAACAGCGAATTTTTCAATTACGCAATGCCACCATTCGAAATCTGTAGACTTTCGTGTTTGTCGAAGTAGATTCTGGCGAAAGAAGTTCAGAGAGACCGCCGCTGGAATCGGTGTCTCATTTCGCTTCTCTCGGCATAATGAACGCGAGAACAACAAGAGCGTCGAAATGCATAGATTGCGAATTAAAAATTTAAAAATTATTTTATATGAGTCGGAAACGTGATAAAGTGCTGTCAGGCGCAAGGACAACAGGTGCTCGATGCTCGCTCAAGCCTTGAATGATAAATTTTTGGATACCGAAAAAATGACGGCATTTCTTCGAGAAGATAAGGAAAAATGCGAGGATACAGTGTTCTGTGTGCGACAACGTGTTGCGACACAGGCAACTGAGAGAAATGAAAAATTAATTTAAATAAAACGAGCGTTTTTAAATTTTTGCGGAATTCATAAGTAATGACTGCGCGTTGAAAATTAATTTCAAACGTTCGAAAACGCTGCTCGTTTTCGCTCTCCAACTTCTCGAATACATAAAATTCAATGGAACATAGCATTGAGATGCTTTGCGCGAAACGACACGCACAAATTTGCTATTTGCTTTCCATAGTTTTCATTCGCGCTCTGTTTCTTGTGCAAATATTTTACTTTTCACATTCGTTAAACACCTCACTCGCTCTCGGTACACAAATTGTCAATTGTAAGCGAACACTTTTCACAATACGATTTTATGTAAAGCATCAGCTTTTTTTTCAACAACAACAACATAAATAAATTTTAATTCGCAATTTTTCGCGGTTGAAGAGTGAAAAGCGAAATTGAGGCGAAGATCGCAACATGAGATTTGATTCGCGAACACACAAAAAGCGCACGAAATTTAGTTTTGCGAGTCGACAATTAAATAAGACAAGAAATTTTTCTAAGAAATCAACTTAATTTTAAAACTACTAATTAGCGTCAAAAAACTCGATGAGAGCTCCACTCGCAATCAGATACAAAGTTGACATTTTTTTGTGCTTTTGAGCCTTTTTAATTGCTTCGTTTGATTTTACTTGAAAACAATTGTTTTGTGTCGCAAATAAGAAGCGTTTTGTTTCGAGACGGAAGCAAAATATGCTTCTTACCTTTCTAAAAAAGTTTTTCAAAGTGAGCATTCGTGTGCTGGTGTTTTTCTGCTCTTCTAGACATCAACCAAAAAACGCAACAAAAGCTTTCTTCAATCTTCAAGCTCAGCTACGTGCTTGTTGTAAGCCATTTGCAATCGCTTTCCACCCACGTAGTATAGCTAGAAAACAAATTGAATCGATTACATTTAGGGGCATTTTAATATAAAAAACATTTTTGTACAGATAAGTAATGGTTTTCATGAAGTCATCGTTAAAACATTTTTTGATTAGAGATGAGCAATTATTATATCATGTGTGACACAATGAAAACGCATTTAATCCAATCAAGACTGGTAATGGTAAATAAAAAAAACACAAACGAGCATTTTTATCTTGATTCAAAGCTTTCAGCAAATCGATTTAATAAATATTTTTGTTTTAATCTTTTAATTTTGCTTCAAAAAGTAGTGCAGCGCTTTTAAAAGCGACTGTATTCAACTTTTCAATTTTTAAGAAATCGAATCAATTGATTCAAAGATCAAGAGAAAAATGCATCATAATCATAAAAAATATTTTTTAATATGCTTTATAAGTTCGTGACACAACATAAACATGTTTTTAAGCTTTTCGAGAAGATAAAAAGCAAACTTCATTCGATTTATAAAGCTTAAAAATCTAATTGAAAAAAATTTCTATTAAATTAGTAATTATAAAATAATGAGAATCAGTGTAGAAACTTTTTTTTGCCAGGAAAACTGTTGCAGTTTTTATCAAATGAATACTAAGAAAGCAACAAATACGATGTTACTGAACAACTAAAATTGAATTTAAATTGAAAAATTTACTTCCTAGTGGGCTTCTTCTACGATGTGTACTTTTAGTTTGATGTTGCTTTAATTATTGGATCAAACAAAGAATTTTGAGGTGAGTTAAATTAATTTTGAAAAGAATATAAAACTTAGAAAAGTGTGAGGACGAAAATTGAGCAAAGCTTGGAAAAATTCGTCTTTTCGCAATCAGTGAAATAAACAAAATTTAATGAAAATAAAAAGCACAAATTACTTTGCAAGAAATGTAATAAAAAATTTTAACTCTTACAAGGAATCTATTTTTTGTGCCCGTTCCCGATTTCAATGAAACTTGGTATGCAGATAGAACTTCATTAGTGTAT
>NCKU01001133.1:0-28699 GCA_003675995.1 Dinothrombium tinctorium | reverse complement strand
ATTTACTTTATCCATAACTTGTTTAATTTACATTTTGATGAAAATGTCAACTTTACTATTAGTTAACAACACCAGCTCTATTTCCTCGTTGGATTCATAATGACGAAACTTAAATTAAGCCATTTTTTAAAATTCTAAAGTCATGCATTTGTATGCTACTGTTAACATAAAAAGTTTTCTTCAGTGAAGTATGCCTTATATATATGAAACTTTTTGTCCGCACTCATAAACACAACTCATTTAAAAATAAAAGAAAAATAATATAAAGGCATAGTGAAATCGTTTCTTTTGGAATGAACAGAGCGTACTAATTTGGACAGAAAAGTTTCACTTACGTTAAGTTTATTTCACTGCGATGTCTTTTTCTTCGAATCTTTTTCTGACCGCATTTTGCATATAATTTAATTTCTTGATTGAAAGTTGTGATTTTTTACTCTTTAGGCAATTCATCGCGATGTAAAGCCGGAGAATATTCTTTTAACGAAAGACTGTATCGTTAAACTCTGCGATTTTGGATTTGCACGAACATTAAATCCAGGCGAAAATTATACTGATTATGTCGCCACTCGTTGGTATCGAGCCCCAGAATTACTCGTAGGTGATACACAATACGGACCAGCAGTAGATATTTGGGCAATTGGTTGTGTTACTGCTGAATTGATGAGAGGCGAAGCTCTCTGGCCAGGTAAATCGGACGTCGATCAACTTTACTTGATTAGAAAAACCCTTGGAGATCTGATACCGAGACATTTACAAATTTTCAAAAGCAACGATTTCTTTTCCGGTGTTGCCATTCCAGAATTGCAAGCAACCGAAGGTTTAATCAACAAAATTCCTAAACATATTGAGGAGAGTGGAGTTGATTTTCTAAAAAAATGTCTCGACAAAGATCCACAAAAGCGACCGGCCTCAGAACAATTATTACGACATCCTTATTTCAATAACGTTAAAATTCCAGAACTCGAAGTTGAAGAAGCTCAGCTAAAATATCGCCAACGATCTAAGGTTTACTTTTCTTTTCTACTTATCATTTCACTTAATTAAAATTATATTTCTCTGCAGAACGGACAATCGATACTCCCTCATTTATCTCACGGCATCACAGCGACCCCAGAAATACGTTCTGTACAGTTGCACTCGAGAAGTAAAGCGTCGAATAACAATTCGTATAATGAAGTACCAAATAAAAGTAGATTCGAACATTTGCCTAACATTTGACTGAAGAATCGATAAATACTTTATTTCTGCTACGTTTGTGTAAGTAACAAAATATAAAAAGGTACTGTAAATAAAGAAACGATTGTTATGCACTGATTATGCACTGAAAAGAAACTCTTTAATGTAATTGTTGACGATATTAGGTTTATCCATTTGTGTGAAATGTGATCCGTTTTCGATCATTCTAACTGTGAATGTGTTGTTGACATATTTCGCAGCACCGTACGCTAACGGAGAGGTCAGAGCGAAATCATTTTTGCCCCAGATAACTAAAGTGGGACTCTGTATTCGACAATTTTTATCGTTTGCCTCTTTTCCGTTAAAATTTGCCCGATAATAATTCAATGAACAAGTAATAGCACCTGGCTTCGAATACGTATATTTGTATGCTTCTATTTCTTCTCTACTTGCGAAAGATGAATAAATTCTATCGAAGAAATCAAAATCGCGAACCAAAATCATGAGCTCAGGTAACAGAGGTAATTTGAAGAAGAAGATGTACCATGATAAGAAAAATTGTTGCCAATCGGACCAAATAACTTCGCTAAAGTTCGCTGGATGCGGTGCGTTCAATATGATGAGTTTGTTGATCATTTGCGGATTTGTGGAAGCAAAATACCAGGCAATAATGCCGCCCCAATCGTTGGCAACGATTACTGCTTTTTGGTAGTTCAACGCTCTTATCACTTCTTCGATATCCGCGATTAACTTTGAAATGCAGTAATTTTTAACTCCAGACGGCTTGTCAGAGTCACCGTATCCACGAAGATCTAAAGCGACCACATAATAGTCAGCGGCGAATTCTCGCAGCTGATGCCTCCACGAAAACCAGAACTCGGGAAAGCCGTGCAAAAGTAACATCAACGGTTTTTCAATGCTGCCATTGGCGACGTAATGTAGTTTCACATCCTTAACATAGAAAAGTTCAGTTAAACAAAGTAATTTCGCATTGCTTCAACTTTAAGGCCAACATTTATTGATCGGAAGTTTTTTCGCTCGTCTCATGACATCCTTCACTCACCTTCAAACTAACGAAGTGATGTTGACCGAGATTCGAGTCAAGTAAGCATCTGGGCGTAGATTCACGCTTTTTCACTTGAAAATATTCTCTTTTGTGAATCAATAATTGCGCGAATGCAAACAAAACGAACAGATAACCGTAAACGAGCGAGAGATAGAGTTGAAACAATGTTTTCGCCAATTTTTTTATTTGCACAATTTTTTCGGCCACAAAGCGAACGCACAGAGGCACGAATGTGATCGGACTCAAGTCAAGCGCATCCATTGTCGACGACGAAGAAAAAAGCAAAGTTCAATGAGCAAAGTAAGTGTTTACTTCATAATTGATGTCGACGGGATTGAATTTCAATTTTGCGCAAAATCAGGACACTTTTGCATTGAGTTTAATTTCCTGCAAACAACATCGACGGCATTGCATAAGTTGCCGATGCCAGGCAAAAGCGCGCGCTGTTTTCAAAATGCACAACTGCTTCTCTAATTTCCTTCGCTCCAACCGTTTGAAATTTTCCGCTTTTACTTTAATTTACTTTCTCGACAAAATTAGCAAAGCATCTTATCATAGTGTAAATATTATGAGTAGGGTTCGGTAAAAAAGTTGCATTTTCAGTCGATTAATCGCTAAAAAAGTGCGAAATCGGTTTAAAAATCGATTAAAATCTTGCATTTTTGATTTTATTTGTGCAAAAATACAAAAAAGGATGACAATATTAGTTTAGAAATGAAAAGCAGCAATTTTTTTAATCTATAGACTTAAATTGTAGTCAATGGCTTTAAAATTTTAATATATTATGAGCAGCTTTTTGAAAAAGGATTATTCAAAGTTTTTAATTCATGCTGAAAATTATTATTTTCAATAAACTTAGAAAAGTCAAGATTGTTAGCAAGAATTTAATCATCAATTCAGATGTTGTCAAAGGTTTGTAGCTGCACTATTCAATATAAATACAACAGTGTTGTGATATTCATTTATGCATTAGCGAAATATGAACGAAAAATTGTTTTAAAAAATATTAAATTTAAATAGAAAATTTAAACTTCAATAGTAAAGATAAACACAGTGGCCGAGTTATGTGGCGCTTGGACCACAATCGCTGCATGAGAAAACGCATCCCGAAGGGCGAGGGTTCGAATCTAGGAATATTCAAATAGAAGAAAAATTTTTGCACTTTTGAAAGTCAAAATTTAAAATCATTTGCAAAACTTCACGCTCCTGCCATCTAAATTTATATCTTAAATTTTAAATCCAACTTTTATATTCATGATTAAAAAATGCAGCTCATAAGTTTCATATAATTCTGACTTGTATTCTTATGAATTTACCAATTTTTATGATTTGGTGCTACATTGTAAAATTTGGTGATTTTTTGTAACAAAATTTTAAAGACATAACATTTATTACGTCATATATACGTTATATCGATACAGATTAAAGCATTTTTAAACAAACAAAAATTTTGGCGCATCACCAGTATCAATGGCCCTACAGAGGATCATCAAAATTTAAAATAAGATCTGCAAAGAATTCGCTTTCTTCTCTTACCAAGATTTGTTGCAATAAAAAAGTTTTTGAAGAGAAATGAACTAAAATAATTTTTATCAAGGTATTAAAAAATTGAATGAATAAAATGTTTCGAAAAGTTAAAAATGTGAAAGTGAAAATAAAAATCAAAAATTGATTTTTGAAGCCAAAAAAGTTACAGAAGCGTAAACGATTTGCAAGAATGATCAACAGATCAAAGAGACATTAATAAAATGTTTAGTTTAAAAGTTTAAAAAGTTATATTTAAGATCTTTGAATTTTAATATATTTTTCAAAATAATCTCGACTTAACAAAACTATTTAAATGGTTTTTATGCATTTTATTTGTTTTAATTTCATTTTTTATCGCCTTCTTAAGTAGATAATTGAAAAAATATTTTTTCATCATTGATACTCTGTGTAAATGCGTCAATCATTGCTAATCGGCAGCATAGCAAAAAAAAAGTACGTAGGTTAAAATCGCATTAGATTATTGACGTCAACAAATGTGTGTAATTTTACAAATCGAAATCATTTCAAATGCTTCATCTTTAGATGAGAATATTTTTTTTATCATTGAAAGAGAGCTTCGAGTTTACAAGATTATGCAATTTATTCATTTTAAAATCACATAAGTAAATAATTGCTTGCAAGGAAACCATTAGAATGGTAACAGAGCTTTTCATTTAAAAGTTTGTGCTAACAAAGATACAAATGAGATATTGAATTTCACAGTTCTTTTGTGCACATAACGCTCGTGCAAAGTTTTACTTGCATTACGAACTTTATAATTAATTCAATGACGAAAAATTTTTGTTTCTAATATTACTGGAGAACAACTTCACGAATTTTAATCGGATTTGGTTTGTTTCGAAAGCTTTTTTGATGAAATCCTTTTTAATGGCTTTCAAAATATCGTTAAGATCGCTAGATGGCTATCGCTAATATCGCTTTGTTTACGAAAATCAATTAATAAAAAAATTTTTATTTGTTCGAGTTTTCACAAAGTATCTCATATAAGGTCAATAGTCTCATATGTAGTTTACAAAATTTAGATCGTCAAAAAAAATCGGTTAAAAATCGTGAAGTCGGTCATCTGAAGCAATAGGAAAAAATTTTGCTCCATAGACTTAATTATAAAATTGGCACATAAATAAAACTCACAGGAACGTTTTGCACTATGGATTAAATTTGTGTCTTTGTCATCACAAACTTTTGAAAGAAAAGCTGTGTAACCATTCGACTATTCTGTAACATTTTTATATTTTAATTTATCTCCAATGTAAAATTTTTAAAGTTAATTACAATCGAACCTTTAATGATTTGTTTGATAATTTATCCATGATCGTCTCTTTTTCAATGTAAATTATATATCAAACTGTATGAATTTATGTAGAAATAAGTGAATGAAACTGAAAAAAAGCTAATTTTATCGCTTTAATAAATTGCAGAACTTAAAAAATTGAAATATTGATTTAAAAACGCATTTCGAGAGAAGAGGAAAACTCTAAAACGCAGCCGAAATGGCCATTAATCTTTTGATTGATAGCTTTTCAGTCAAAACCATTTGCGAAACGTTTCGAATGCTTTTTTGCTGCAAACGTGCATTTGATTTTTCTTACTTCAAAAGATCAACACATTTATGAGAAATGAATGTTAAGATTTACTGTTAATCTAATGCATCGAAATGCTTGACCATTTCGCTTGAATGGAGGTAATTTACTTGCATTGCGATGAAGATAATTTTGCTTAGGTTTGGTTTTTTGACGTTCTGTAAACAATAAAAACAAATAACTTTGCTAAATTTTGAAAACCAAAGCAGTTTTTTTTTGTAAAAAATCAATAAACTGAAAAAAAAGAAAAATAGTGAGCGAAATGTTCATTTTATAATATTAGCAGGCAGCTGCAGTTATGCACAAGTCACTTAAATAATAGTGAGATACGTTGAATAGGATACAACTTATAGCACACAAAGGGTCACCTATGGCACAGCACCAATTATAATCTACACTTTGTTGACTCGAATGGTAATATTTAATTATGTGTGTATTAATCTACATACTTGATAAGAGTAATCTGATAGACGATAACCTATGTTAACCAATGAATGCTAGATAATAATTAAAGATTCAACTTTTTTCTTCGTTTTCAGCTGGCATCTGGATTATATGACAGCATCGAATGATAGTATAAATTTCGTTATTTTATGAGATGCGATCGAAGAATTTGTACTCCTATAAGCATTTAATAAAACATCAAAATCAATTTCTATCAGTTCCGCCGGCAGCTCCTGCCAAAATATTTTGAGATAATTTAGATAGGATAAGATAGCAAAACGTCTCTTTCAGCAGCTATACTAAACTATTATTTCATTAAGCGCTACATTCACAATTTCCTCGAAATTTCCTTGTGAAATTGTTTACTCTATTCAAGTTTATTTGTTTGTTTGAACAATTTATTAATACATCTGCGATCCTCGCTCGCTTTTTTTTTAATTTACCCACGATCAATTTGATCAACATTATCCGCGGTTCAAAGAAAAAGTAGAAATTAAAAGAAATGTTTTTGAATCGCGCTGCATAAGTCTTGAAATGATGTGAAAAAAGTTTTTATTACAATTTTGTAGCAGAAAAATTTCTAAAAAGCCGAACGTCTCTTCAATCATTTTTGAACGAAAATTTTGGACACTTTAATGATAGCTGTTGAAAAGTTTGCACAAAAACTATTCTCTCTTTCATCACGAAAATAAACTAAAATGAAGCGAGAATTTAGACGAAATTAAATTAGGCGTTTTTAGCTTCAGGCTTTTTTCTATTGGAAAACTTGTGTAAACTTGAAGCTCGCAAAATTCTGATTTAGTTTTATAGTGAGCGTCTTATTTCACTGCTGACTGAAGAGAGCTTCAAATTACATTTAGATTACCTCGGTAGTTTTCTTTCTTTCTTTCATCTACCTACTTTAGAATATAAAAACCTAAAGTAATTAAAAAAAATCAATACGAAAAATTAAATTGAGAAAGTTTTGTTTTAAATCGGAAATTAAAGCATATCAATGCGGGTAAAGTTACTTTAAAAATCACATCACTATCAAGATATTTCAATAATTTAATTTAATTTTTTGAAAATGAAGTGTTTAAAGCTAAATCTCTTAATGAATATGTTTGCGTGTTCGATAATGAGTAGATTAAAAAAGTGAGATGAGTAGAGAAATTTATAATCTACGAAAGCGCTAGTTTCAAATTCACAAAAATTTAGATTTTTTTATACTTTTTATGTAAAAACGTGAATAAATGATTATTGAGTAGGTGAAATTCGCATTTATTAATAGAAACAATAAGATATCATAAGTGAAACCATTTCGATAAGTAAATTGCATTTCTTTTTATAGCTCATTTGAAATAATCGTTTGCGTTTATCGATTAGCGTGCGGCGAAGAAGGAAAGTTTTAAAGATAGCAAACAAAATTGAGAAAGCACAAATGAAATGTTTCACGGAAATTTTGTATTTTCTCGAAAAAACCGATGAAATAGTGAAAAATGCGCATTAACTTTCCCATCTATTCTTTCTTTCTTCGATCATGAAAAGCGATCGAAATATGGCAAAAAATGCTTAAGAAAACTGGTTAAAAATAAACACCATTTTCGCTAGATAACTTCAATGTAAAGGTTCGATAATCATTTGCTTCCAACTCTTTCTCTCTCTCACTCTCTCTTCTTCCACTCTTTGAATTCGATTTTTGAAATCTTACGTGTTTCAAATTATGTAAAAAAACATTGAGCTTCTTCTTTCTTTGCTAATCGAGAAATAAAATCAATGGCTTCGAGATTTTAGAATTGATCATAAATTGAGCGAGGCAAGATGAATGAAAATCGAAAAACGAATTTTGTAAATGTAAATATTTGAAATTTTTGAGATTGTGTATCGCGCTTGGTGAACAGTGTTCGCAAAAAAGCTGAACAAATGAAGAGTGAAAAAGCTTTTAGCAGTTCGATCGCATCTGTGAAATTATGAATCGCTTTTATTTTGTATGTATGCGAAACGCTATGAACAAAGTTTCATTTTGCATGAGAGAGAGAGAAAGAGAGAGGTATGAGAAGACGTTTCCATGACTTCCATGACTTCAGATGACGTTCTTGCGAGAAGCGAAGAAGAACGAATTCAGCTTCGATTAGTGAAGATTAAAGATTGCTCCTGCGCTATGTTTCGTGTGTTTCGATCACAATTCGCAAGTTCTTGTAAATTTGGCAAATAAAGCAAAACTAGCGAGCAGCAAACGAAGCCGTATTTTTCCGCATTCACTTCGCTTTTTCATTGTCTCTCGCAACTGATTCTCGTTTGCTACATTCGGTCTAACGCATTCGGCTCATTCTTATTTTCGCCAGTGTGTGCTACAAGTGAAAATCTGTTTGTTTGCCTTCGCTCTCACTCTGCCTCTCTCTCGTTCTATCTCACCCTCTATTTCTCATTTGCCTCCTCTGTTTGCAATTCCGAAATCATATATCCAATTGACGTCAAAAAGCAGTGCGACTGAAGCGGCATCAGTTTCAATCGAGAGAACACACGCAAATCGTCATTCGCCTTACCTCAAATCCTGTAGAAACGGCCGCTGATCTCGCGTTTTTCTCACCATTCGTGAAGAAACAGTTCAAATAGAAATTAAATATATCATTTCTTATTCTCAGTGTTATCAAAATACTGACAAATGCTCTCTTTTAGAATTTATTTTTAGAGAGTTGTTCACTTCATTTATATATTTAAAAAAAGTTTTAATCGCAGTTTGATTCACAACAAATTTCAAATCTTTGATTCTCATCGACAACTTGTGAGAACAAAGTAAGTTCTTACATTTGCTTTTTTATCAAATTCGTTAAATTCTTCTTAAAACTAGCTTCTTAAAAAGCTCATCTCATCTCGTTTTCTTGTTTTCGACTCAATTTGAATAGTGATGAACGAAAAGCAAGAATTGACTTTTACCGATTCTGTGAAATTGGACAACAAAAACGGAAACAATACCGAGACCACCGATAAAAATGGCAACGGTGGCGGTGGAAAGCGATCGCTTCTCTCACATTCGGTCAGCATCATTGTCGAGCCGGTGTTCGATGAAGAGTCCGATTGCGAGCCATCCGCGTTAAGTTCAACCGAGAATCTATCGACCTCTGGTCAACAGAGTCCAGTATTATTGCTCGACGATTTTGACGTTTTCGGTAAGAAAAGAATTTTTTCGTTGTTTCGCCTATTGATTTGATAAATGTATTCTTATAAAATTTTAAATAGAAATGGAGTCACAGAGAAAAACAAGACAAGAGGAAGACATCGTGCAATCAATAATTGTAAGTGTTACATCGCGGAAACACTCGTTTTCGCTCTTTTTCGTGCGCTTTCAGTCAACAGTTTGCTGCTGCATTTAGCTTTTTCCATATGTATTTCGATCTTTCAAAATGTATTTACACTCGAAACGAGACGGCAAATGTCCGCCCGTTTGAAAGCGCGCAGCGAGCAGAAGAGAAGAAGAAAGGCTCGCATTTTCGATGACAGTTGGATAGATGAAGGCGCAAATGACAGTCAGCTTCCGTGCGACCACATTTTCAATTCTCACTCTCTCACTCATTCTCTTAGCTATTCATTTTATCCGCACGTTTTTCTCATTTCTCAATGGCAAGTCTCTTGCATTCGAGCACATTCTTCTTCTTCTTCTTCTTCGCTCGTTTCGCAACGCATTTCGCACATACAATGTGCGCTTTCGTTATTCGACTGAGTGAAATCATTTCAAAATGAGTTTGTATTTGAAATCGCTGCGAATAAGAGGCGTACAAAGAGACATATTTTGAATAACAAAGAGCCAAAAAAGTTTATCTCATGTTTGAAGATTAATTTCACGCTTTCGGGTTTCGCAATTTTTGAATAAGTAGCAAAAGTTGTTCTAGATTTTCGCTTCCTTCGCCATTCAACTTCTTTATCATCGTTTATTTCTTTTTAATTGAAAACGAAAGCAGAGATCAGCGCTTCTTTTTTCTTCTTTTTCTACTTTAAAAGTAATTACGAGAAAATTTGTGAATAACGAAAAAAATTTTTTCGGTATAATCAAAGCAAATGAAGTAAAAGCTAAATGCGGAATCTGCTTCACTCTCTCGCTTGCTTCCTAAGCGATCGATTGATCCTCAAATCAGCGATGTTTTTGCTTGATTTCATGCTCGTTGTTAATGAGCACCACTATGATAATAACAATGACTATGACCAAATTCAAATACACATACAAACATACACACACATACACAAGCGTTGTTGTAATGAAAAAAAGCACTTCGGTGATTGCAGAATTTGAAACGAACCAAATTGAGCAACATGTTAAATTAAGCGAGCGAAAAATTGCTCGTCGCACTTTTTTTCGCCTTCAATTATTTCGCACACAATTCCAGCAGAGCAAATTTAGTGACCATTTCGTTCATTAACACTTGAATTTTTTATTTCTAGCTTTCTAATAGATTGATGTGAACATTTTTGCTCTCAACGCTTGCGAATGCTATTAAAAGCGATCAAAGTTCATAAGTTCGACGAAATGAATGATAAATGAAAGAGCGAGAGAGAGAGAGAGAGAGAGAGAGAGTCTAGAATCGACAGATAAAAGTGTGTCCAAACAGTGTTCAGTTGGAAGTATGTGTTTTTGACACTTTTATTAACTTTCTTAACTGAAGAACGCCTATTGATTAAAGCTTGACGCGTGTACACATTAAATTGTGAGTGTTCCAAACATAAATCGTGCCACGAATGATCATTGAGAAAAAACGGTAAATGATACTAAATTCAAATGATAAATTACTATAGAATTGACGTCAAACTGTGAAAAAAATTATTTTTTTTCTCTTTATTCGTCTTTTTTCTATCTAAATATAAGAAGAGATCTTTCTTTATAAATTTCGCTTTAATGACTCTTTCTCGTCAATATTGACCGCAAAATGGTTTTTTTTTTTATTGCAAAGAAACATCTGAAAAAGTAATTTTTCGGACTATTGGCCATTTCGTTGACGTAGGAAAGATTTTATAAGCAAAATAATTTTAGTTTCATTTTTGAAACACTTTTTTATCGAGTCACATTAAATTTTTTCATCTTCGTCTGATGTTTTTTTATTTCTGTCACTTAATTATGGTTGTTTAAAATTGAAACGAAGTGTTAAAATATCATTTCACGCGATCATAGTTTTTCAAATACCATTTCAATCATAATCATAAATTGTGATGGATTGAAAAAATATCCCAAACTCGAGTAAAAAATACATTTTTTAATTAACATGAATATGCAAATATTCTCAAAATGCAAATACTGCGCTTAATTTTAAATTGCGCTCGTCTTGTCTCATTTTCTACTTTTTATGCTTGTCACAAATATTTGTTCACATCTTATATTGTAATTTAAAATTTACAACTCACAAAGGTAAACTGTACATTGAGTTTGTAAGAAATAAATCTTTCATTAAACAGATCATATTCACTTATTTTATCAACAAACTGTAGAGTCAATATACAATTACGCTGTGGTGAAAGTACCCAAAGGCTTTAGGTTATGTTCGATAATAATTAATAAATTTAAGCTTAAAATAAGCAAATGCAATTATGATGCTTAAACGCTTTGATATCTTTATTTAATTTTTTTTTCTTTGTTCATTTTCTCTTTAGAAATTATGTTCTACCTGCAAATTTGTATTTATGAACCGAATCGATGAGTGAATGAGGCAAAGATTATTTTTCTACATAATTTACTGAACTTGTTTTCGAATGCACAATGTCATCATTTTGTTTTTAAATCTTTGCTTAAAGCTCCAATGAATAGCTGCGCTTACTAATCCTCCTATTAGAACGTTATAATTAGTATTTTCCTCTAGCTAATTAAAAGCTTATTTCTGCTTTCGAAATCGTAGAATAACAGAAAGAGACGATGAAGATTATGATGATGATGAAGTGTGTTTTTAAAAAACGATTGCTTAATGAATAGAATATCGGTATGGAAAAAGAGGCTCTAAATAATTTTAAATTTGATATTTTCGAGTAAAAACAAGCCAGATGCAAACGCAACTAATATTTCAAATTTTTCGCATTCTAGACATTCACAAATGACAAAAGAAACGTTAACAAGAAATAAGCGAGAAAATTTTTCGAAAAATATAAATGTCATAGTTAAAATGCATAGTTATCGATGAGGGGCATATTTTTATCTTATATTTTTGAATGCAACGTGAAAAGAAATGATATTCGATTGCGAATGCATTCACCTTTTTTGCACTTCACACTACAATTGATTGAAATACATGCAGCGTGTGTTTGCATTTTAAGCATAGATATAAAATGGACTCGAAAAGAAATTGAAACTTTTTCATTTAGAATCACAAATTTGTTTGTCATTGTCAGTGAAAAACAGCAAAACAAAAACAATTTTTAGCACTCGACGTCTATCGCGTTTCAGTATTCACTTTTTCGTGAATTCTTAATGTTTTGGCGAAAAGCGAAAAGAAAACACAATGTAAATGTTGTGAATGCGATTCTATTCAATACGCAATTCAAATGTAATAGTTTTGTTTCGACGGGCGACGAAAGCGATATTAATACGTTTTATTATATTGTGAGTTACTTAAAATTCAAATCACAATCACCTTACGATGGTTGGAAATAATGAATTCAAAATGCTTTGGCTTTCTCTTTTCTATCGAATATTTTTCCTCGTTCTTTTCATTCACTTTTACTTAAGCTTAATTAACGATGAATTTCTTCTTTTTTTTCTCGGCCAGCAAATTATTACAGCGTTTAATTTATTTAAGTGATTAGCTGTATAGTTGCGCTGAAATGAAACTTTTTTCCATTGCATTGTTGTTAACAAAAGACGCAAGAAATTAAAGAAATTAAGCTCATTGTGAATAGTAAAGTGGAAAACTAATTTTGTCTTCAGTTTTTCGCAGCTAAGAAATTATTTTTTTTTTTCTTCTAAAATATATTTAAAAACTGAATTTTGACACAAAAATATTTACATTTTGAAATAAGCAAAAGCAAAGCGCATTGTTGTTGCTTTGACTTGCTATTTTTAATTTTCTTTCATTGCTTTGCGTTTCGTTGAAAAGAAAAAACTAAAAGATAAAAACGTAATTTAACTTCAAACCTAAAATGTATTTCTTTTTCTCGAGTGTCGCTATCGACATACAATGTTTCACAATCTTATCGCTTTTGGCTTTATATCCGTACAAAAACTAAATTTAAGCTGAGGAAAAAGCATGAATTCGACAACCTCGATAGTCGATAGAATTCAATCTTCTAATGGTAAAGCCAATAGTGATGAATAAATTTGAAACTTTTTTCGGCAAATATTTCTCAACGCTTTTGTAAAATGATGTTTGAAGATATTTTTCAATTCAATTCTACTCTCCAAAAATGGATTTCGCAATGGTTGAGCTTCGTGAGAGTCATTCAACGCATACAAAGCACACTTAAGTACTACTAAAGAGAGAGCAGAAAGAGAGAAAGTGTGTGTGTGTGTGTGTAGGCGATAGAAAAATTACTGATGACTATATGGATGATATTACATACAATGAAGCGATAGATTGGCGCAGAAAATAAGTTTTTCAAAACTTTGTATGTCTTTACAATCAAAAAAACTTTCGAAATTTATTTCTCCCGAAATAAGTTCATTTTCAATTTATTTTAAACAAGCAAAACAAAATTAAAAATCTTCTGAGAATAGCGTCAATAACTTCGCAGCTATTTTATGTATAAAAAAAACGAAAATTTTTTAGATAAATGATTACAAATGAAAAAAGTTTGCGATAAATGAATGTTATGCATGTTTAAAAGTATCTTTTCAAGCGTTTAAATCGACATAAACACACGCGAAAAACATTAATTTCTCATACGTCGCTGTTTCAATCTTTTTTCATTTCCCTCCTATTCAATCACTATAAGAATTAATTTCTAGTGAATGACAAGTTGCATTGTCTTCATTCATCAGTTCGCAACTTTCTCTCTTTTTCTTTCTCTATTCCTTTTTGCTCTCGCTCCACAAAACTGTTTCGCTGTGAGCGCAAAGCACACACACACTGCGAACACAATGCTTGGCACTTTTCATCACTCGAATCGATTGAATTCAAACACAATTAACTATTATAACTTGAGATCGGCAAATGGGCGAAATTTTTCTAAATGAATCAAATTTTATGAACTAATTTATGTGCCTTGTTACATTCTTTGAATAAATGAAGTGCTTTATAAGACTGAGCAAATTTATTTAACTACAAAAATGATAAGAAGTGATAAAAATGAAAATTTGATTTGAACAAAGCTCATTTCTTCTTTAAAGATTACAATGAAAGAAATGTGATTGAGAACTTTCTTCGAGTAAAAAGCGCTTTCAAACTTTCGCAGTCGCGATTATAGAAAATTAATTTTTTGGTTGATGAAATTATGAAGCTTATTTGCTAATAAATGTAATATTAATTTTATGAATGTAAACATCAATCTTAATTTTCCATCTCCCCAGATATGAAATCACAACAACACCGACATTGTGATGCGCGGTTTTATTTCCGCTCATTCGTCTAATTCTTTCTCATTTTTGAAAATTTGTGTTGAAATCGTTTTAACATACTGCGAAAAATTAAAATAAATTAACAAAATTTGAACAAATCTAACATAAGCGAATTCTGCTCTTATAAATATTATTTTAGTGTGCGGTTTAGAGGCGCCGTTTATCCGATTTTTGATTATTTACATTTAATTCAACCTAAATAACATATTCATTTCGTATTCTCTTGAAATTATTTTGATTATCATGATAAAAAGTCAATATAATTGCTAAAAAATTTTTTCGAATAAACATGCGGAAAGTGGGAAACAATGAATATTTAAATTAAGTTTTTCATATGATTTATATGCCGACTCACTAAATTATGTGATTTTAGATGATTTTCAAAATTTCAGATTTTAACAAACTTGATATCATTGCACTAGCTTATAGTTTTAGATTTAAATTTAAATGATGTTAGATGATGCCTGTTGTCAATTCTTAATTATTAATTCATTTCGTATTTACGCATTGAGGAAAAAACTATTTCTGCACTCTAAAAACTACGCTTTTCATTCTAGAGGTGGAAATGGACACAGGAAAAATCGTCCAGGAATAAACCCACCCGTCCCTTTAGGATCAATATTTTATTTTTTTAGACTTTGGGATCAATATTTTAACCCGTTTATCCCGTAAAATCTGTACAACCCGTAATAACTCGTTTGACCAGCAAATTCTTTTGTTTATAGTTTCGGATAAATACCGATAGAAGATGGTTTTAGAACCCAGAGAAACTCAAAGCCTGTTCTTCGTTTGCTCACATTTATATATCTTGAAGGAAAATGGGAACGAATAAAAGGAATGAATAGTAATAATGTAAGCGGTAAAGTAAGCGAAACATTTATTTATCTAAAATAGAAATTATATTAAAAATTATAATTTGCACGAAAGAATAAAATTTAATAAAGGGGTAGATCAAATGATGAGCAAAGCTTTGTTATTTTAAGACTAGCGAAGCTGAAATTGAGGCCGAAGTGTTAATGGTAAAGAAAGCCGTGGAAATAGTTGTTAATGGGAAGAACTTTTAAAAGTTTTTGTAATAATGGTATTGGGACGGGAATGAAATTCGTGGTAATGGTTTGCACATTTCTATTTTATTTTATTTAATCTAGTTATTGTGGTTTAAAGAGTTCCAAAAATCACGGGTTAAACTTTTGGGATGGGTTAACGAGATAACTGGTTTGACGGGACAAGCGATTTATGGAACGGGAGGGGATGGGATGGGAGCCCTTTAGCTTACGGAATACGGGCTGGTTTGGGATTTCTATTTTCATCTCGTTTCCGCCTCTATTTCACTCTGCGTTCAAACAAAAATGAACGAACATGTTGATTAATTCGACGCATTTTACACTCTGCTTTCTTTCTCGGAAAACTTAATTAATCGAAATAAACTACATTTGAAGTGGAAAGCGTGAAAATTTTCTCTGCGTTCTAAGTTTCTTAAGAAATAATATTTTGAACACTGTTGCCGCATTTTATGCTCCCTGAATTTTGATTTAAAAAATAACGAGAGCAAAGAAAGAAAGCAATTGCTAGAAAGTGTAATAAAATAATAAATAATCACAATAAGCGACGCGAAAATGAAATTTCGCTTTCGAAAAGCGATTTCTTTTTACTAAAAATAGAAAAGTAAATGAAAGTAAAGACTAGCATTTGAACGCATTCGTTTGCACTTTTAGTTTTTTCAATCAACAAATGTCGAAGAAAAATTTTTCAAGCGAACAAATACACACAGAAAGAATGGGTTATATACCCTGGTAAAATTTCGACTACACACACGCACACGCTCACTCACAATATTAACTTTGCAAACTGTGCTCATCTTTATTATAATGGTAAACTGCAGAGGACTACTTTTCTCTCATTTCTCTGCCTAACTTTTTCTTTTCATGATGCAATGTGTGGAAGGTAAAAACCATCGCGTGGTGAAAACTATTTTCGATAAAATGTTAAAAGTAAACCGCAAAAAAATAGGCAAAACTATGACGTTCAAGTTTGGTCGTTATATTCACTGTAAGAAGTGCTTTTCTCATAGTTCGAGACTCTTTTCTTTGAAAACTTAGTACTTTAAGATTCAACATTTCAAAACAAATTGAATAACTTGAATTTTGCTTCAAGCATCAAACTTTTACTTAAAAAGATTTGATTTTATATTTCAAACATTTGACATTTGTGAAATTTCAAAAAACTCACACCAACTCAAACAAACTCACAAAACTCAACTTAAACTCAAGAGTTAATCATTTTCATACAAAAATTTAATGTCGAATGATTTAAAGTGAATAAAATCAATTACGTCTATCGATGAAATAACCTTAAGTTATGATTTGCAAATTAAATCTGATAAAATAAGTTATGCAGCTTTTTATTGCATATAAATTGTATTTTGTTGCACATAATAATATAAGTAGGGTGAACATCGATTACGTGTTGCAATTTCAAAAAACGAACTTTCAATTTTGAAAATAAGCCATTCAGCTAATAAAGTGTAAAGTGCGAGTTATTTACACTGATCATAAAAAATAAGATGACAATCAAAACAGGTGAAAATCGTGAATATACTAAACGCGCTTGTATACTGTCAACAAAAAATATTTGAGAACATTAAAGAAATAATTTCGAATGAAGTTTTCGATTTTGAGCCGCAAACATTAATAAGAAATATTGGCCGCTTAAAGCGAACATTAAATGTTGAATTTAGCTTTCAATATAATGATCACATCGTAAACGAAAATTGATAGACCCATTTTTAGAGGGCATCATCGAGAAAATGCACAAAGGCGTAAGCGTAACTTTATTTTAATGACTTTTCATCGACCAACCTTGTTGCATCCATTTTTATCTTTCGCAATAATTTTCCACGATTTTCACACTTCACGAATATGTCTAATTGATTGCTTCGCACTTGAAATCACAATTTAAAATTGAATAGAAATTAAAGCGTTCCATTGTTTGTCGTTTTACATGGTGTAAATTAATTTACATTCGTGTATTCGGGTAGCTAAATAAAACACGTTTGTAAAATCGTAAATAAAGATTAAAAATGGAAAGAATATTTGCAATATCACTTCGATTGGTTTGGCGTAAATGAATATTATTTCAAAGCTAAATTTAAAGAGTTTAGAAATCTGCATTTGAAAGATAAACAGAATGAGTTCAAGTGTACTTGTGCGCTTTCACAGTAATTTCCACGTCTGAACAAAGAAAATGCAATTTTTTCTTTGCTTACACAGCTGATATTTCGTAAACACAAGCCTCACTCGTAAGCGGATATTTGCAATGCTGTGTAATGTTTTGTACTCTGTTCGCGTGCGATTTTCAATATTTCTTACGTTTTGATTCTAAAATCACTTGTTTGAATAAAGTAATTTTTGATGCGTTCACTCAACTTCCTTTGTTTATCAAATAAGTGGGCGAGTAAAACTTTGTTTTGATTTTCGAATTCTTCGCTTTCTTTTCGTTTTCTTGAAATCCAAAAATAAAGTGTCAATTACGAGCGATGAGTGAAACTAAGCGATTGACAAATAAATGTTCTAAAACTCGAGAATAACCAATTTCTTTTTTTCGTTCTTTTTAAGGCGACAGCGAAACTGAGGAAGGAAGAATTCGCTCGACTTTTGGAGGAACACGCCGAGATTGTGAATGAGATAAACAGAGTTGAAACCAGCTTCCTGTGATGAGAAGAAATTTAAAGAGAGAGAGAGAGTCCATCCAAAAAAAATTAAAAAAAAAACAAAAAAGATTTAAGAGACAGCAATAAAAAATGCTAATTATGAATGGTAATTGATATCGTTATTATTTATATGGTAATAGCGTTATTTCGTATATTGTTAGTTAAATGTTGATATTTGTTAAACTGTCAATAGAGGGGCCAAATGTAGATTCTCGTCAAAGTAAAATAAAAAAACGTTTAAAATGACGTAATTGCTTCTTTTATTTGAAATTTGGAAAAAAGATTATCAAATTGCAGAGAAATGCAGTTTAAAGATGCTTATAAGCTAGTTCCTAGTCAAAATTAAAATCGAATTCCATCCGTTGAGGTACAGATGAAACTGTCGCTCCGAGTGGCTCGTAAAGATTCACGATTTTATCCATGTGACTTTTCGATTGTAAATGATTCGAGAGATCCAAAAGTGTATACATATTTTCATTGCATGCGATGCAATGAGCTTTTTGGTTGATTTTGCTATTGAATGGAAAAATATTACGATTTTTAATAAATCATAAATGGACAATCGATTCAACAAAGTCTTTTTTCACTTTTTTGTTGAATCTACTTGACTTACAGTCTGCACATATCGACAAGCGTTTTCACGTTGTCATGAACTTCGCTCATATATCTTTCGAAATCAACACCTTCAATAAGATCGTGCAAGTTCAAGAAAGGATGTTCACAGGTGAGCAAATTTGGATCAGTTTGACGAATATCATCTGGATGTATACATCCCCATTTGAAATCATATTTTAAATCGGTTTTTATGTCTAAAGGAACTCTTTTTCTTGATAACAAATCAAAAATTTTGTCGATCAAACTCTGCTGTCGTCGAGCCAATGGTATTCCTGATGTTTCATGAAAAGCTTCGTCAGTTGATAATAATTCACTCAATTGGTAACGGATCACATTAATTTGTGCGATATCTGTTTCTGTAAATATAACATCAAAAGCAACCTCCATATCATTATCTTTGAAATAAGATTGTCGTGTTTGACGATCAAATCCGAGACCACAAAGTGCACCAATATAAAGATATTTATTCTCGTCTGTACGGAATTCACAACAAGGTGTGAATATAAGAGCCATCATTGCAGCGAAACCTTTAATGCAAGGCATGAGGGATGTGCCACGAGCCATAATTTTTCCACTTGCACCACCTAGAGATACGTTAGCAGCAACCATTAAACGATTCTGAGATTCTTCAGGATTAGCTTCCAAACAAACCGAATTAACAGAATCGCGTTCGACTGCTACCTTCAATCGATAATTCAGTTTTGTTATACCTTGATAATTAGCCTCAATTGGCGTATATGGTCCGCGAATTCGAATTTTTTCTTTCTTGAAAACTGCTCCCCGTTCATCCTTAGTAACAATAACTTCAATCGCATCATCCCTCTTGTAATTTTGCAAAGCAACATTATGAGCACTTGTTAGCCTGAGTTCATGATCAGCTTTTGATCGATTAGATTCCGCTCCATATTCGGCGAAACCAAGAGAAATAAGTTCGTGATTTATGTTAATAGTCCTGTTGGTATCTGGATCATTAATATAAAGTTCTAATTTGACAACTTTATCGACTACTGAATAAACATTTCCAGTTAAATTTCGGTTATTTTGGACAGCGTTTAAGAAGTAATCGTTTGCTTTTTGATGCCAAGATCCATCATGTGTGAGACCTTCTGAAGGCTTAATTTCACATAATTGACATTCGAAAGCGAGAGCATCAGCTTTCAAATTTTTAGGCATCTGCTTATTTTCATTTATATCCATGAGCTCACAAGGTTCCTTGATTGTGGCAAAGTTTCCATAATCGATAAAGAATACCGTAATGCCAGTGTTATCATCAACACTCTCAACGCGAGCTCTGCAATAATCTTTGCGGGCACTTCTGTTTTCAAAAGGAGCTAAAACCAACATTCCAGGAGTGACGTGATCAAGTGGTCTACCGCGATGATTTTTTATATATTCATTCATATCTGTAAGAATTTGCTTTGTGTCATCATTATAATATTGAGCCCAAAAATGACCGCATTCAATAATATTGGTAACAAAAATTTTAATGGTATCTACCCCGATTGGTGGCAAATCAACTTGTTTTACTTGAAAGTTGCTGACTGCAGGAACATTATAACGATTTGTACGTAAAATCTTCTTTCTATCTATATTGTTGTCACGCGTTGATTTTATATCTTCCAATTTTCGTCTTGCGTAATCTTCTCTAAATGCATGCATTTCTAAAGGACGTCCAATATATCTGCGCTTCATAGCGATAAAAACGGAGGTTTTGACGGCTGTATCGCGAATACTCTGTTGAATTTCCGCATCAAGCACGTCACGTCCTCGAATAAATCTTTGCTGCTTCTTGACTCCTTCAAGAGGGTTGCGACTACCCGAAAATGTCAATAAGGCGTGCGTTTCTTCAAATTCAATGTCTATTTGATCGCTGCACTCGGCAAACATTTCTCGAATATATGGTGCGTATAAAACACCTTCATTTTGAGGTAAATTACTGATTTTAACTGTAGTTCGCGGATCTTTGTCATGTAATTCACGACGAATATCAATTGCTGACATATCCATTCGAGTGAAAAAATTTGGATAAAATGCTCCGCACATAACAACTTTCAAAACTAATTCTCTTCTTGAAATATCGACTTGTTGATTTGGTCTTATGGGAACTCTAATATTGATATCAGACAAACGTTTAATGATTTCTTCATAAAGAATTCCAACATCTCTCAGTCTTTTGTATTGTATATATGATTTGTTGCACCATTCTATTTTATCGGTAGTATTCTTCAAAATGTTCAAGCAGCATAGCTCTCTGTAAAATCGAAATGCATTCCAGTAAGCGAGCGGATCACTGAATGTCCGATCAGCCCAAGCCAACTTTGATTTATAAGCTTCAATCTCTTTTCCATAAGGACGTGAAAACATATTTTGCACTGAAAGACATGCTGCAATTATTATACAGTCGTCTAAACAATCAAAAGCATGTCCAAGTATCACAAGTTTACTTAATTGTACATCAATTGGAAGCAGAGCCATAATTCGTCCGATAGTTGTGAGGTTGCCATCCTCAACATCATAATATCTCCCAATAGTCACTGTTAGCGCGCCCACTTCTTTCAATCGCAAAACTGCTCTTCTAATGTCTGACAAATTTGGTGGTTCAATGCAAAGGGCTAAAAGTTCTTTTGGAGGACCTAAATCTAACTTCTTTACTTTAAGCACCGCAGATTCTAAAGGTGTTCGATTAAGTTCGGGAATTGGATAATTATGGAAATATCTTTCATAGAAATCGTTTGGCACCAGACGATAACATCTTCCTTGCCGGCATCTACCTGCTCTACCTGATCTTTGTTTACAATTGGCTTTTGATGCCCACTCCAAACGCAACGAAGGATAATTGGTGTCAGGATCACAAACCAAATTCTTTGTTAAGCAAAAGTCGATCACATATTCAATATCAGGAACAGTAATGGAGCTTTCGGCAATATTTGTTGCCAGAATAATTTTTCGTTCTCCTCGCTTAGCTGCTTCAAATACTCGATTTTGTTCTTCCACTGTTATTGTTGAATGGAGTGGTAAAATCCACCATTTTTTATTTTCAGTTTCGTTTTTACGTAATCGAGCCATCATTTCATTTATTTCTTCATAGCCGGGAAGAAAAACTAAAACAGCTCCGTTAACATGATCAGCTCCCTCCATATCATCGAGGCTTCTTATTAGCTTGTATGCGACTTCGACTGTCTCAGGTGCAAGGTATGGTTTGTCGACATCGAATTGTAAGCGTCTACAAGCGTGTTCAAGCTCACCACTTTTCATCAATTGAGTGAGTTGATTCCAATAAAAAAGTGTGTAATTTTTTTCCTTTTCGGTAATTGAAATAACAACA
The DNA here is from genome assembly GCA_003675995.1 of Dinothrombium tinctorium. Lineage (NCBI taxonomy): Eukaryota > Metazoa > Arthropoda > Arachnida > Trombidiformes > Trombidiidae > Dinothrombium > Dinothrombium tinctorium. The sequence continues at coordinate 6,730 of NCKU01001133.1, read as the reverse complement.
GGTTTTATGGACAGGTCGATATAATTGTTTGGATTTGGAATTGCGAAATACTGTTGCAAAGCATCGGTGTCAAATGTTGCAGACATTATAATAACACGAACAGGTGCAGGTTGTGACCACATAAATTTGCGAACAACCATCAAAAGCAAATCGGTTTCTTCATTTCTTTCATGAACTTCATCGATAATAATATGAGTAAACATGTCCATTCTTTTTTGAGAAATCAACTTCTGAAGCAACACACCAGTAGTGCAATACAAAATTCGCGTGTTTTCGCTCGTTCTTTTGTCCATTCCGACCTGATAGCCAACAATTTCGCCTAAGTTCCAGTTTCGTTCACTGCAAACTCTTTTCGCAACACTGATGGCTGCGATTCGCCGCGGCTGTGTAACAGCGATGTTAAAATACTGGCCCTGGTGAAAGCAGTCATCGGCAATGTATTGCGGCACTTGAGTGGTTTTACCGCAACCAGTGTCACCCTCAATTATAGTCACTCGATTTATTTTCACGCTTGTCACAATCTTTTCACGATACTCAGAAATAGCGAGTTTAACTGGTCGTGTGCCCCTTCTCGTGGGATCGAAGTATGGCTCCAAAGTCCGTCTCTCGTCTTCCGCCTGTGGAATGCTCGTTTCGGCCAATATGGTGCTCACAGCATCTAAATTTGTGGAATCAGTCATCAAAGTGTCTGTACTTCGAGGATCGGCGTAATGTCCTCGCGAATGAATATTTCGCTATGAAACGAACAATTTTAAAACGGTTCCGATTTAAAACAAACAAGCTTACGATTGCATCTTGTCTCTCTCTTTCGACGTACGATTTCGCATAGTCTCTTTCATTGTCTACTCTTTTTCTGAGAAAATGATTAAATTTAGAAACAAGGAAAAAAGGGTGAAAAAGTGAGGTTATTACTTGACATCGGGTTCGGTTTCTTTCTCTGATTTAATTTTCTTAACATTTGTGAAGGCCAAACCACGCGTTAATCCGGGCTCAACACTTAACTCGGCGTTACCGTTGATCGAAAAAAACTCTTCTAATATATCGCAGTCCACGTCTATACTGGCGGCTAACGGTCGGTTCGAATCTAGATCAGAGGTGGACGGGAAAAGCGAGCCTCGACCGATGCCACGTCCGCGTCCGACGCCAAAAGAGGCCATTTCGGATGCGTTTTAGAGAAACCAATATCACAATTGTTTTGACCGTTTGTTTCAATCGCTTTTTTCTTGCGTTTTGTTCGCAATGAAAACTTAAATTTTTCGAATTCACTTTTCACTAACACTTCGATTTCTGAGCAATGCGCGCAAATCAAAGGGACGTTCGACTCAATGCGTCGTGCGTATGTTTTCGCGCGTCATATGATTTTCGCTTATCACTAATCAGTCGTTTATTCGCGAATATTTGCTCGATCGGAATTCAGCTTTTTGCTTTAGTCTGATCTTAGCGAAAATCAAATTCAAGAGACTATTTTCAATCCAAAATAATTCAAAAAGAGAAACTTTTTGTTTTACAAAATTCATTGCACAATATTTACTTGAAAAACTGTGTTGTATGAACTTTAACCTTATTTATGAGCAATTTTGGAAATATTAGACAGTTTTAATTGGCTTCTGGCAATTTAAAAGAAAAATCATATTTCACAATACAAACCTAATTATAGAAAGTGTCTTTGCAACAGTTGGGGGTGTAGCTCAGTGGTAGAGCGTTCGCTTCGCATGTGAAAGGCCCCGGGTTCAATCCCCGGCACCTCCATCCAACTGTGTACATTCTTTTTGTTACACAAATTTTCATTGTTTTTATTTTATTTGTTATTTCTTTTTACTTTAAGCTTTTTAAAACATCGCTGAACATTTTGAACAACTTTTACTTCACTTTTCGTCGTCTGCTCATATGCTCGTTATGAGCGCATTTTTGTGATGCTTAGGGAAAATTTCACAGATACAGTCAACGACGGAGATGATTTGCTATCTTATCTATCCAAAATCGGTAAATTCAATGAAAATAATCGCAAAATATTCTGTTTGACTGTACAAATAAACATATTCGAAGTATAGACAATTTTTGATATGCGTTCAAGATAAAGCGAGCGATTCGCTCAGGGCGTCGTATTAATTTTTGAGTTAACACTACAAGAAAATGTTATAAAATCTTATCAAAAAGCGGTTTAAATCATAAATATATTTTCGAAATGATTTTAGATTTTCACTTTTAATCTTCACTTATTTTGAAAGAAAGCGAAAAGAAGCTTATTCGCTCAATGCGTGTTGTTTCAATTGCAGCTTTCGCAAAATCTAATCCTTTGAAACGTTTAAATTGGCTTTGACATTAAAATCAATCGGCGCAGTTACTGTTTTATCTAGCGTATAGACAAGTTTTGAATTACGAAAAAATAAGCGTATTCTTTGTGTTTGCCTGTACACAATATGAATGCAGTGATTGCGATTGAGTGTTGCGATAAAGTGCTGCGAACGAAGCAAATTCAGAACCTATAAAAGATGGAAAAGCACAATGGTGTACGTTTCAATGAAAGGGTGCGCAAAGCCCGGAGACGTTAAAGCGAGATGTGGCTAGGGGTGGCCGGCAGTGGCCTACCGCATCGTTTATATCCGAGATTAGGCAGCAATCAGCGGTCTTTTACAGGAGAGTAAATCGAGGAAGAAAAGACTTAGACGTGAGGCAAATGATGGCAATGATCCACAAACACATGCCGATGACACAAATCTGCTTATTGAATTGAACTGAATGCAATCAGCGAATTCAGTTTGTGTGTGTGTGTGTGTGTATATGCGGCGAGCAAACATGCAATAGATACGCTGCTTTTCAAAGAAATTTTAATAGACTTAATTCATATTTATAAATATTACTGTGTTATTCTCGAATAAAGTGCCGATGAAAAGACTTGGCGAGATCAGAAATGAAGTGCAGCCCATTGTAAGACTTCACCGGTGAAGAATCGCATCAAAAGCAGCAGTAGCAGAGCACAATTCCCATGAGTTTAAGAAGCATCGTACAGAGAGAAGATATCTGTACAACAAAACTATATGAGTTTAGGTTTTTCAAATCCGTGAGTCGACTAATCGCGGATTTGTGCGCTTCGTTTGAGCTGCACACTCAAGTCTCCCGAAAACCCGAACCATTTCCATGCCTTAAGGTAGTGTGTGCGCGCTTTTCCAATGTATAAGCTCTGATAATAAGTAAATCCGAGGTTTCAATCTTTTTTGCGACGAAACCTCCAAACAGATGTCCATTTACATTATAAAAGTTAGAGAGCGAAAATGGCTTTGTTTACCGAACGGTTAAAGTGAGCAACGATTCGTTTTTTGATCGCAATTGCCAGCGTTTTATTCAACTATTGCAGAAATAGAAGAAAAACGGTTCACTGTTTCCCTCCTCAAAGAAGTGCATTTTATTTAAATGCATTGCAATGGTTTCTCGATTTACGCATTAGTCTCTGAGAGGATGAATCCGTAGCAAGTCCGATTGCAAAAACGTGTCCGCGATACACTTTTACGAGTTCAGACTGAGTGCGTCTTTTGATTATTGAGAGATCACAAAGTTTAGAAATACACTTTGTGTGTTTTAATCAATCACTCACAATGTTACAGCTAGACACTCGACAAGCCCTATACTAGAATGCAAAAACATTTATAATCACCATTCACTGAACATTGCAAATCAAGCTCTCTTCTTTCTCTGATTTCGCTTATTGCCACTCATCAGGTTCGAAGTATTGTGTTCTTTCATTGTGCTTTGCCTTTTTTGTGACCAAGTGCTTCTTCGGTCACCCCCGACGAATACGACGATTGCGATGTCCGTCTCAGTTCTTGATCTTCTTTCTGCTGTTTTCGCCATTTCGCTCGCCGATTTTTGAACCAAACCTGTGAATCAACGATAATCAACACGAGACGCATTTGTCGTATCTACACGCTTTGACTCTGATTACTAGAATACAATTTAAAAATTCAACAAAGACGAGCGTCGAAAATCGTGAGAATGGAAAACGCGAGGATCAAACTGTTAACGACAGTTGAATTAACTTATCATCTCTGAAGTGCGCCTCGACAAGTGTGCAATCAATGGACACGTTTGTCGGACTGAATTTGAATTAACTTTTAACAAAAGATTCAATTTATTTCGACTCCACTCGAGAACAAACACGAGCGAAACGAGACTTACCTCCACTCGTTCTTCTTTCAAGTCAACTCTCATTGCAAGCTCTTCGCGAAGAATGACATCCGGATAATGAGTTTTGCGAAACGCTGATTCCAACTGCTCCAATTGCTCTTCTGTGAATATAGTTCTATGTCGTCGTTTCCGCTTTTGTCCGTTATTCACCGTTAATGAAGAAATGAAAGCGGATGTCGACTGATGCTGCAATTGCCCGTATGGGGCAGCTTGGATTAAACTTTGTTGTGTAATTGCGGGTGATGTTGCCATTTGAACCGGCGATGAAACGTTGTGATGAGAATGCGAGTAATGAGCTTTGAGTATTGAAATTTTCAAAAATTCGAATCAAAACGCAGAACAATGTGTAAATCTTACCGATCATTTCGAATGGAGAAATCGCTGGTGAGAGCGATGTAAACGGCAAACCCAAAAAGTTTGAAGTTTGATTCCAAAAGTTTGATAAACTTGGAACAAGTGTTGTCGAGTTGATCGGTGAGAACTTCCGAAATTCGGCTCGCAATGGATTAATCTCGCTACTCGATTGATGCTGATTAATTCCTAACAAACTTTCGATCGAAAAAGACGATCGGGTCTCGACAAGGTTCGAAGATTTCGCTGTCGATAAATGATTACTATTGTCGAGGCTCTTTTTATTACTATGTTTAGCCTCACTTTTTTGTACATGTGTTTGTTTCGCGAACTTTTCCGCACTCAATTCAGAAGACATGGTTTCAATTGCAGCGCGAAACGCTTTCTGTGTAATCTTTAATCAGAAAAGCGTTTAAAAGACTAATTTGCCGAAAATAGGAAAAGCAGTGCGAAACGCGCTAATCCCGTCATTGATCTCATTACACGCACAGCCCTTCTGTCGCTGGGATTAGCTGTCGCTACGCCCATCAGGCTTTCGCTGAAACCGCATCGCAATGCTTTTGATTCGACGCCTTGCACCCAAATTCTTATTGGACACGAAACCGCTGTTTTTCTACGCTTTCAATGGTCTCAATCGGTATCATCTCTGCGCTGCATTTATAGGATAATTGAATTTTTTATTAATTACAATTTTCAATGCATTCGTTGTGAATTTGCTACAAATTTGATTTTTTGAATTCGATTTACAAAGAAATTCTCTATTGACGGATGGAAAAATCGCCGAATTCTAGCTTTGAGATTTCTTTTTCGTTTTTGAACACGCACTTCTCAATTCTTGAATGAGGACTTCCAATTTCGGAAAGCCAGTGCTTCCTAAAAATGGAACAAATTTTAAAAAATACAATCGAGTAAAAAACGAAAAAGCGGACATTTCGTCGATTTGTGAGGCTTCGCCTTGTATAGTTCCAACAACTGTTCCTTGGCGAGTATTCATACACCAGCCTTTCAAACCGAGTTTCTCCGATCTTTCTTTTGTATACTGCGAGAACAATTACAAAAAAGACTGAAAAGATTATCGTTTGTGATAGTTAATTGTTTATTCTATCTTGGCTTTCGATTCAAATCCTTGCGCTTTATGGCGGCAACGCGCTTAACTCGCGATTTTAATCGTGCATTTCAATTAGGCAAAGTTAAAAAATTTCGATTCAATGTTAGTGTCTAGAGCGCTTTTTTAAATAACGCACATCTTTGGCTTCTTCAATTAAAATTTACGATATTAAAAATTTTTAAGCGCACTTTTATTGAATTATAAAATTTTGATTTTTTTCACATCGTATGGTGGAAGCGATGAACATAATTTAGCACTTGTAAGATAAAGTAGTAAAATCATTTTTAGTTTTTGAAACAAATAAAATTAAACGATGAATTAGAGCAGTCAAAGCTGAAAATTTAAAGAGATTAGACTCGAATGTGAAATCTAGAAATGCTGACTAATATCGAATTGTATTGCATATGCGGATTTATTTTTTATGCAAGCGGTTTAAATGGCTTCAGTGAAAGCCAGATTTACACTGAAACTGATCGAGAAATAAAATAAAATCGACGCAACTTTATAAAAAATGTAATTGAAATGAATAGCACTGTGATCGAAATAGTAAATACAATTCGATCGTCTCATTCGCCTACACTCGTCGCTTCATTAATATGCTACCTTTGCTATTCAAAACTTGCATTTTCAATGGACAAGATTACATATTAATGTAACCACCAGTGTACAAAGCATTTATAAGAGTTTCAAGAAGCAAGCAAATGTATTACTTGTTTAATATAAATCGATTTACAGCTTAAAGAAGCGATAAACGTGAACGCAGTTAGCTAATGCTCTGTGAAGTTCTAATAGCCTACGCGTTTGGTTTGACTTTTTTTTTGCATCATTGCAAATGAAAAGAGGCCGCAAAAGTGACCACAAAAAAGCAAAAATGTGAAAACGGTTTCGATTCAAAATGAATTTTCGACGAGAATTAATGAAAATATATTTTCGCGAATCGGATTCCGAAAAAGAAACGTCGAGTCGAGAAAAGCGATGCAAACCACTGAATAGGTGTTTAATGAAAAATAATGAGACAAACCTTTCGAAAGAAAACGCCTGCAAAAGAGGAGATGCAATGTGTGAGAAGTGAATTCGGAAATGAATGCA
>NCKU01001132.1:0-28706 GCA_003675995.1 Dinothrombium tinctorium | reverse complement strand
AAAAAAAAATTCAAACATCAAAGTTCGACAATTATAAAAACGAGGTAAGTAATTAAATGAAAGTAAAAATGGAAATATTGTTTGATGAAATAATTTAAATTCTGACGCGAAATATAATCTTCACTCGTAAGTTTATTTGAATTTCTATTCATGCCTTCGACGCTACAACGCATTCAATGTTATTAATTATTTGCGCGCATTAATCTTAAGTTAAGCCTGTCTTACACAAAAGTTTAATTCACTCGTTAAAGTCACTACAAATTCGTGAGGATTACACGCATTATGTTTCGCGTATTAATATTTATTTAAGAATTCACATTCAAGGCGCATTCAAGAATATTAAATTTTTCTTTAGATTATTTTGAAAAGAGGATAAAATGTTGACATTTTGCGTATAACATTCTTCAAAATGGAAACTCACAATTTTTAGAATTTTAGTCGCATTTTAACAACAAAATATGTAGCTTCTCATTAAAACTTGTAGGAAAAGTTTTCAGTAATTTAAATTTAAGCATATGAAAATTATCTTAAGCTGTATAACTTCTTAATGTTGATGATAGACATCATAACACTTATGAGGACAAACAAAGATAATTAATAATGTAGGAAGGTAAATTTTGGGGCTGAAAAGTATCTAAATTTTGTGCGTGATTGGTGCTGAAAATGTGAAAATTCGTGCAGCCTTTTGTTGCATGCACTTTAGCCACAACACCATTCACATAAATAATAATCACAGTACGAAGAGTTAAACTCGTGAATCTTCATACTTTGTCTTTTGTAACTGCTGCAAAGCATGACCAACTCGTCTGTCGCCAATGCGATAGCAATTATTGTGCAGAAAAACAAATGCTCAATGCTCAATTGTGCTTAACGCAAATAAAGCGCCTTTTGCCGAAAACTCGCAAAAGTCGCTCGTGTGTTCGCAACTTTAATCGTCGCATTGCTCTCAACGGGTTCAGCATGATCGCGTGCCCCCTTGTCTCTCAGAAACACTCGCAAGTGTATATCCTCTTTGCTTTCTCAGTATTTTGTCAAACTTCTGTCGAATTTCTGTGCCCTTCGCGACAAACACATTTTGTATTTGTGTATTTTGTAAATAAAAAAGTCACAATTTTAAACATAAAACCGATATACACCAATGGAAACCGAATTATTGTTACGCTAACGCAGGATTCGTCATAATTTTGTGGAATTTTTATTAATAAAATTTAAATTAAAAAACAAAAATTATTGAATATTTAAGAAAGAATTAAGTTGATAATAAGATATTGTATCAAAAGATATAATCTATTCTCATAAAAAATAGATTTCTATAAATTCAAGAATAGAAAGTGTGTTTAATATGTTTACAGAGACCAGAAGGAGTAATTAAAATTAAGTTTGCTTCTAAATTATCTTGTTTTCGGATTTCTTCAGAGATCAGGCTTCATATGAATACAAGAAATAAATTTTTGTTTCAAGTTATCATTTAATTTAACTTTAACAGCCTCAATTATTTAAAATGTTTATACAATTTTATTGAGAACGTCAGAAGTTGGACATTGAAAATAGAATGGTGATACGTTCACAGCAAATTTATAAAAAAAAACTATGCAATCGTGTAATTTCTTCTCTTAAAGCAATTAAAAAGATTTAGTAGAAAATACAATTATAATTGTTCTAGAAATTATGACTTACAATATTGTAATGTAATAGTTTATATTTAATTGTATTCAATTGCTTTCGAGTTATAACTTTTACTAAGCTAGTAAAATTTACGAAATCTAAAATATGAATTTTTCTAATGTAACTTTTCATAACAATAAACAATTCAATCATTTTTAATTAAATAAATCATAATTTGTTTCTCCTACAGATATAATAAAAAAAACGAAGAGTTTTCTCGCTTGATTCTGATTTGTCAAGACCTTGCATCTGCACCGTTCAATATAAATAAAATAGTTTGGTGATATTCATTTTTGCATTAGTGAAACAATAAATGAAAAATTGTTTAAAAAGATAAGATATTAAATATAAAAAGAATGTTTAAACATTGAAAGCAAAGAAAGCACAATGGCCAAGTTATGCTGAGCATGGAACGCGAAAACTTTATGAGAAACCGAGCCCGCGAAGGTTCGAATCAGAGAATAATTTTTGCAATCATGGAAGGCAAAAATTTAAAACACAAAAACTTTACGCTCCTGCCTAAATTTGAACTCGAGAGGTTGAAATATGTTTGCTCTACGCTCGATACCACTGGCTAATGTGTTTATCTTTAATTTCATTGTTTAAATTTTCTATTTTAAATTTAATTTCTCAAATTTTAAATTAAACTTTTCAATACATAATTAAAATTGCAGTTCATAAGCTTCATATAATTCTGATGTGTATTCTTACGAATTTACCATTGTTTAAACCAATTTTTCTGATTTCGGTTATTTGGTACTACTTTGTAAAATTAGTGATTTCTGGTGTCGCATCTTTAAAGAAAAAATATTTATTACGTAATTCATACGATATTGATACTGATTAAAGCATTAAAAAAAATAAAAATTTTATTGCAAAACCAAAATTCATGGCCCTAATAATGATAAACATAAAATGTCAAGTTGAAACAAATTATTGTCTACCATATTTATTCGATGCACTAACACAATACATTACTTTTCATTACTCATTCATCAAAAATTTATAAAAACTCTGTGTTAAATTTAAATATTAGGATTCTTTCCACACCGCAAATTACTTAACCAAATAATATTCAAATTCAAGAGATTAAATTTTAATTTCAAATCAAGCTTTTGATAAATTTTTTGTGAAATGAAGCGCAGTTTACGAGTGAAGTGAATTTAAAAACAACAAAACTTCTCTTCGTCTGCTTTTCTGAAGAAATTAATTCGAGCTGCCTCATTTTGGATTTTGCGTGTGCACAAAAATTCTAAAATTTTCATCGCTTCTCGTCTAAAATTCATTATATGAAATCCAATTTCTTACTTTTTGCTTAATTTTATTCACGTAATAATAATAATAATAATAATTTAATCAAGAAAACCTAGGTTATCGTTTCTTTTAAATTTAATTGCATTTCTTTCTTTCTTATTGATCAATTAGCGTCTAATCTATTTTGATTCTAAGTGTTAATTACATTACATTAGATCGCAAATTAAATCACCAACAAAAAGCATCAAAAGAAAACAACTTCATTTCGGTACACGAAACAGTGTAATGAATTTAGCATTTTTACGATAGAAAACGACTAAATTATTCGAAGCAAAGCGCGTTTAAAAAAACGGTCAAAAAAGTAAAACAAATGATTTGTAATTCTTACGCTTTAATGATGGATTCAAGTTCGTTCAATCGGATAAAAAAGGTTTTAAACCATTGCAGTAAAAGGTAGTGAAAATTTTGATAAAAGTAAATCTCGAAATTGTTGTACAAATCGTTTTCTTATAAAACCGAGAATGCGAAAAGAGAAACTTTCAATAATGCGATATGAACAGTTAGTCAGCCAATTTCGGGTTAAGATTAAGATTTATGTGTTTCAAAGTTTAAAATAAGGTAAACAGAGTTTGCTTTTGACATTTCCTTGCAAGTAAAAATTGCAACAAAAAAATCAATTTCTTGTTTATCTTTTTGCCTAATCAATGAATTCATAATTTTCACTTTGCTTCAATTGAAAATTGAAGTCAAACTTTTTATGCTTTTGACTTTAAAAATTGAGGTTTTTGAGAAATTCTTTACAAATATAGAAGAAGATTTTTTGTAGCGCTAGAACTTTTGAGCTTTAAAATGTTTTCTGAAAGATTTCTCGGTAAGCAGCAGTCGAATCGAATTTTCGCAATCGTTTATACTTCGCACATAAAATCACTGATGTTTCCGTAAAAAGCTGCAGCAGATCTTTTTACACGATGGTTTTAACAACTGCTTCGTTCCGGCTGAGAAAGTATCAATCCATAATTTTGATTATAAACGCCAAACATGTTACTTTTGCACGTTAAAAATTGCTTTTTGCCAGTTTTTTAGTTTTAATTAACTCTTATTTTACTGAATCAAGTTTGAATTAAGTACTCGAAAACAAATATTTGATGAAAGAAATAAAAAACTGCAGAAATCATCGAATATGTAGAAATTGGTTTTGGTTTTTTTATTGATGCAGCCAAATGTATCGTTAAATGAGTTTAATCAAAGAAAGTGTGCGCTTATAAAAAGGTAAACGTTTTTTTAGACGGCAATTGAAACTCTCGCTGAGTTTGTATTGCGTTCGCACAGCGAGTGGCGCCGGAAAGAGAAGCGCAAAATCGGCTATCGATTTATTAAAGTTTGTGGAATAGGCACAAAGCATTACGACGAACGGCAGTGTTCACTTTGCGAATTGTGACACGAGAAAAAGTAGATTATTAATCAGAATCAGTTTCGCTTCACTTTCTAATTTGTGAACGTCAGCTTTAGTTTTCATATTGCTTCGCCCTGCGTTTGCGGCAAAACGTGAATCCGCGAAAGTGACCGATTTAAGTGACTGAATGCTGAAATTCAAAATTCTAAGTGTTCGCAGTACTCGCCGACCAAGTGATTGCTTTTTACAAACTTCTCGTCATTCGGAGCGAGGCGCTTGTTTATTTACTGCGATTAGCCGATGCATCTTCAAGAAGATTACGTGTATTCGATACAGGAGACGATTGCTTGGAGTGACAATTTAAAAGACAGCAAACTAAAAGCAAAGAACGAAAGCGAAGTGATAAGCAACGATCTAGAAAAGGACTTAAAATTCGCAACATCACTTTTGATCATTGTTTATGCGGCGATGTTCGTTTCAGTGGTGATATTATTTTTACGCATAATTTATGTAATTTTGGCTCGTAAACTGCAGCGACCAAATCATCCATTTGGTCCGCCGTGGTCACTACACTCGATTGAAACGTGATTGTGAAAGTAGCGTAATTGAAATGCGAGCGAAATTAAGCTTGTTCGCTACTCGCATCAATCATTTTTTTCAATAATTATGTTATTAAGATGAATGGTGAGAGAAAATGTTTTTTGGTCCGAGCTGCAAGCAACCGACGACTATTTTTATCAGAAAATCATACCGAGCGACATACATTCATATTTTTCTATTGTGTATTATGAAAATTGTCTAACAAGTAGACATTCGAAGTGGAGCATAGTTTTACTTCTTCAATCGCATAGTTTACCTATATTCTTAATATCGAGAGATGAAAATTAAACAAATCGATGTTCAATTGTGAAGAAAAATAAAGAATATTTCTTTTACTGAGCTTTGTTCGAGAACGAAAAAGAACAAAACAGGCCGAAAATAAAGCTGAGCGGTTTATAAATATGCTGGTAAACATGGCTTATAAATTGATTCTGGCGTAAGCGTTTCGCTGCTTCTGCAATTCTCGTGTTTATTATTTACCTTTAGAGTAAAGCTTTTCGCTTGATTTTTTTGAAAACGAATGGCGGCTAAAAATATAATTAAACGGAAACAATTCGATCTATTCTGAAAAGGTCAAAAAGTCGAGGCTTAGTCTGGTTTAAAATGATACTTTCATTAAACTTTCTCTTTTCAATTGTTTTACTATTCGAAAAATTTAAAACTACACAATGCAATGCATTAAGGCTGCTGCTTTAATTTTACGGTGATTGACTTTCGCTAAAAGCGTTTTTTTTTTCTCTTCATTTTTTCCATACTTGAGCACAATTTATGCATAATATTCAAAAAAGTTTTTCATTCTACAACGAAAAGATTTCGGAGGAAAAAAAACTTTTTTTTCAACATCATTTTCGAATGCGGAGCAAATAAGTTTTTTGCTTTGATTGTATAATAAATTTTCGATCGCTGAAATAAATCAAATTCGCTTCGAAATTAACTTTAAAATCCGATCTTAAAATAATAAGAGATTACGCTTTGTTCAGCAAAAAGGTTTGGAATTGAAAGCGCATCGCTGTCTAAATGCTTTCGGGCACAAGAAAAAAAGAAATGAATGAAGAGAAAATTTATGAAACGATTATTTGCTTGAAAACTAAGGCCAATGTCGAGCTTCGCTATACATTTGATTGATTCTATGCATCCATTAAAGGCCAGTTCAGTTGTTCGCTGCCTTCACTGCTTCTTGCTTTCACTGTCAAACAAAAGCTTTCTCTTCTCAAAACTCGGGTGAAAAAGTGACCACAGAAAAAAGTTTCAATTTTCTACTCTCTTGCTGCTGACTTAGAAGCGGCTCTCGTCTCTCATCGAGCAAATGACCCATCATCGTATTGACGAGCAAAAAAGTTTCAAATTTCATTAATTGACCATTAATTTTTGTCAATTTGATAAAGTTTACCGCTTTTATCATGAAGAGCAATTGGCTTTACCTCTCGACATTCGAAGACGAGCTACTTTTGTACAAATGTGCACACTGTGTGATACTTCACTTATTGAACACAGTGAGTTAATTAAGTCAGCCTCTTTTCTTTCTTTCCCTATTTCGAAAAGTGTTTGTAAAAGAAGAGCGATCAAAGTATGCTCAATGCTTGCTTCATTGGACTATATCACGATTAATTTTACCAAACACTCATGTTGACAAAAGTTTTTTTTCTCTGCCTCTTTTGTTTACCTCCGGTTCTGCTTCAGTTCTTTAAGCACTAGTTTGCTTCTATTTATCGTTCAATTTAACAACAAACGCACATTATAGAACCACACAAATCACTAGTTTTTCTCCACAAGATTTACAATCTTTTCTCTACGACTCATAATGTATTTTTATGAGATTATTAGAACTCGAATAAAATTTCAAAAAACGAAAGTTATTTTAGTTCTTTATCAGTGGATTTTACATATTTAAATCGAGCTGTTTAGTTAAGATAGCATTTTAAATTGAAATTAAATATTAAAGTATAAAATATGAAAAAGTAGAATCGTTACAAGTACTAAACAAAAAAATAAAAGAAATAAAGAACATCGCAAAAATCCATAAAATATAGGATTCAAAATTTGTTATTGCATAGGATTTTGGGATCAAATTTATGTATATGAGTAAATCTCATCTTGAGTAGGCTTTTTAATTCAATTTTTTATGAAACCAGCTATCACCAGAGCTGTTAATGCGAGCGAATCTAAACTCAAAATAACGTTATACCAGGAGTTTGATTAATTTCTTAGCTTATTATTTATTCAATACTAAAGACCGAAACCTGTAACCGATCCGTTTTCCGAAAACTTCGACAAGTTCAGTACAGTTTCGGGTAAAGCGCTTGTTTTATTTTTTCACAAACCTAATTAACCTTCAAAACCGCCTTCATTATCTGCATGTAGCGATAGAAGTGGGCGAACTAATGCGCTTAATTATCTTTCAATAATCAAATAGCTTTTGAAATTTTTATTTTTATTTTTATTTTTAAATAAAGTGTTCAGCTCCCGACAGAATGTTTTGAATTACATCGAGAAATGTATGATTTATAAGTTAAATGAACAAAAAGCAGATAAACAAAGAGAGTAAATACAAAATTTAATTTTTTCATGAAATTTTTAATTTTCGATTATTCTCGGATCACATAAAAAATCGCCAGCGATTTCTTCGTAACTCATTACCATGTGGTGAAATAAAACAAATTTGAATCGCGTTTCTTTCGACGTTAATGGCACTTAACTCTGATTCGAACTCAATAAATAAATAAAATAAAATTTAAATGTTTCCCCTTATTTTAAAACTTGAATTATCATATCTTTCGTGCAATATATGTTTAAAACGAAGTATAAGATAAAAAATATTCTGTCGGGAGCTGTAGATGTATGTAAAAAAATTTCTAGTCAAATTTTAAACACTGCTAACGTGAATTTTAAAAAATTATGCTTGAAATAAAATTGATTATTTTAAGAACGAATAGCTATGTTGAAATAAAAATAATGAAGGCAGAAATAAAAATAAACGCTTTCAAGCCAGCGAATGTTGCGCTCACCTTTCAACTAAAAAGAATTCAGATGCTTGCATTGCTTGTTACACTTATTGCAATGTTGTAATAGTTCTTTACAGCTTGATGTGCGAAAGCTAAACAATGTAAGGTGCCGAGTACTTGTACGCTTTTTGATTGATCAAAGTCTGCTTTTCATTAACATTCTCTTGCGCTCACCATTTAATGCCATTTCTCATTTATTTCATCAAATTTTCTTTCTCTAACATTTGTATTTTATGCTTTTCTGAATAATTTAAAACCTATTGTTCTTATTTGCGTAAAACTCAGAAATAGAGATCAACACATTAGATAACATGACGTGTAATGCTTTAGTTGCAAATGAATTAACTGACAATTAAAATTACTGACGATAACTGATATGCGAACATTGTTTAAAGAAAAGAAAATATGTTTGAAACTGTGTTCTGTTTGATTATTTTTGACACTATATAACGAGAAAAGATGGAAATTGTTTGATAAAATGGTTTGAACCATAGTTTACTTATAGAGCGCAATATAAATTAAGCGTTGTCAAAAAGTTCTGATTTGTCAAAAAATTGACTCTATTTTCAATTTAAAACGTCAAACTATCTCAAATCTAAATTTCCAGTTTTATTCGTTTCTAGCTTTCATTCAATCTCTGCTCAAACGAAACAAGTAAAAAATCAATAAGTTTGTGAGTAAAATTGGCATAAAATTTTAAAAAAAAGTATAAGAAGTTTCTATAAAATCTGTAAAAAAGATCTCTCGTTTTATAAATAACTCCGAATGGCTAGTGCTCTTGTAAGATTTTCACTGAAAATTATTTTTCATTTCAAAAAAAGATTTTAAAAGCACGAAACAAATGAGGCAACATGGCAGAAAAATTTTTCTTAAGGTCTCAAAACGCAACTAATCCTTCACCCGAATTATTATTGTTATTGTTATTATTATTATTATTTGCTTTTACTACCGTTGACAGAAAAAAGTTTCCTACAGCTAAATGAATACTTCACTGCATATCACATAACGTCACACAAATTGTGCATTATTTTGAATTATTTCGAGAATACTGTTTTAATTCAAAAATAAAATAAATTTATAATGAAGATAAAGACGGTAATTCAGTCGCAAAATTTTTTATTTGAATATTTCGTAAATCTGAGGTCACTTTTTCAGACCACTTCCATTTTTACGTTTGATTGTTCCTTCTGTTTGCCAGCTTTTTAACCATTTTCGCGCTATCACAACAGAAAAACCGACACTACGCAAAATATTTACGATTGATTCATTCTTAACATTTAATTCAATAATTTTGATTTTTCGTCGTATCTGAGCACTAATACAAAAGTGATTTAAATGAAACACCGCTTTTGTTTGTAAATTTATATATTGACAAATAATCCATTCTGCTAAAAAATACGATTTTTAAATTGAAGTTCGAAAGTCTGAAATAAAGCGTAAGTAACATTGGGCATTTCTGTTGTCCATAAGGCAAATTGATTCAATTTTTCTTTTAAAAGAGCACAAAGACCACACGCTTTTTTCTTGAATTTAAAGTCGATTTTCAACATATTACTTTCCACCAGAAATTCTCAAAACGCAACCTTTTTTGCTGTTTCAAAAAACCGCTTAAGCGAATCCAAGCTTTGTCCCTGAAGACAACTTTAAATTCTGTGGTGGCGATCGATTGTGAGCTAATATAAATCGTAAGATTGAACTTCTTAAAAACTGAATCGTAGAAATCGACTGCGAAGCGACTTCCGGCAAGGCTTCATCGCGGATTTTGATGCCGTTTGCTGAATCATTTAAAGACACTCTTTTCATCAGAAAAATTTTTTATTGATTCATAAAAAATTAGAACCTATTTAGAACTTTAATTTTTATTACTTTTTGGAATTAAATACGTTTTCTTCAGCCAAACGCGGAACGCGATGAATCTTGAAAGTGATAACAAATTTATTTACGAATTGTTTCATTTTTATCGATTAATTTTGCATACGCCTGTTAAATTTCACGCCTTTAAACCAAAAATTTTAAAAGTTATAATTAAAAATCAATGTATACTTTCAAAATAGACATTCTGTACTTGGCCAAGCAAGAAAGGATTAATTATTTTGAAAATATCATAACATCTGCTTCAAATATTCAAAAGTAAAAATAAAAATATCAAATATTACGAATCAAAATATGAAATTTATATTGTTATGCAAATTACTATAATTACTGCGCATTAAAAATAGATTTGAGTACATGATTGAAAAAAAAATTAATTTCAGGCGCAAAAGTGTGCAAAACAATAAATTAAATCTTTATTTTAATTTCTTTTAACAAGCACAATCGAAAACTCTTTTCTTATCACTTTGATTAAGTCGACTTTTTTATTTTCATTGTTTCTGTTTGATGATTCTTTATTCTAATTCGATTCTCGACTATAATTAAAATGACTATTTAATGCACATTTTTAAAAAGTTTTATTCATTTTTAATCAGAGTGACTCGCACAGATTTTATGTTAATTTTTGTGAAATAATTAATGCTCGCAGGAAAAGGGCTTGAGAAAAATTGTTACGCAATAGCGATTTATTTTCGACAAAGTAAAAAATTATTTTGTATGAAGATAAGCAAAATTCGTTGGTTCGTTATCCGTTATTAATTAAGCGAAATCCATTGACTCCAAAATATGTCAAAAACGTGCTTTAAAATGAAAACAGATTTAAGTTTGCTTTAAAAAGAAGTGATTGCTTTTCTTCACTTTCCAAAAAATAAGATAAAATGAAAAATCTAAAAATCAAAATTAAAAATTTAATTTTAAACAAATTTAGCAATTCGTGAAATAGGTTCTTCTGATCTTACTTTCTTTGATTGTTAAATCAATCTTATCTTCATATATTATTAATATAACAAAAGAGATTGTGAAGATGATGAAGGTAAAAATTTTTTAGTTATTTTGTATATATTATCAAGTTACATTTTTTTTGCTTATTAAAAAATGTGAAAATCGGAAAGCTAATAAGAGAATAAAAAATCAAATGTGTTAAGGCATTTCAAAATGTTATTTTTCTCTAGAATCGATTGTTAGTCTTAATTCGATGTTTTTAAATGACATATTAGTTTAAAAGAGAAAAATAAAAAGCCATTAAGTGCTGTCACATTATAAACATTGTTTTTGCTAAATCCATAGTGATAATCGATAATCGCTTTCAATAAGAAAAATTTTGAGGAACTAACCAATATCGATTGAGCTCATTTCATTTATATTTATATCAAGCAAATGACAATTGATAAAAACAACTATAATTGACAGTTCATCAACGAAAGATTGATTTTAGGCAAAAAACGGACTATTTGGAAAGATATGTTAATGCAAAAATATTGTTATGTTAAACTAGATGACAAGAAATCAGAAAAATTTAAAATTTCATCAGGATTTTCACAAGGAGCACTGTTGTTACTAGACGTCGGACAAATGCATAAATGTGTAGAAAATTATTATATGAAATAAAAGGCCAAAATTTCCTGAAAATGCATAAATAATAGTTTTGTTGCTTTAAGTGCATAAAATCAAAAATTTTAAAGAATTCTTTTAATTTAAAAGTTTTTTTTCTAATTTTAGCTCACTTATATGTGTATTCATCATTTTAAAAGCATAAAGTTCTTCATTTTGAAGTTTTCCCATTTTTCAAAAAATCTTGAAAAGTTTAATTTCAAATTGTGAGATTTTGATTTTTGTACAATTTTTAAATAAAAATCAAATGCTTTAAAGTGTTGGTTCAACTAACTTACCTTAAAGTTCTGAAGTGTTTTTGAAAAAAACCAAATGAAGACATCAAAAAAAAAATTACAGAAATTGAAAATTCATTTTTTGAAGATGCGGTACCAAAAATAGTAAAAGCTTTCCTCACAACCTCAAAAATAGAATACTTTTTTAACTTAATTCAATTAACAATGTCCTCTCCCGAACTGCCAGCTATTCATGATAGCTAGATTTTTGAACCGCAGTGCCTGTTGTAGAGAGATTTCACTTAATTATTAAGAATATTTATTGTAATTTTGAAATCGAAAAATTAATTACACATGCGAAATAAACCCTTTTATAATAAATTTATTCAATCAATATTAAGCCCATGTAGAATTTTTAAAAGCAAAAGTCAAAAGAATAAACGGTGTTTAAAAAATTAGATATCAAAATCTTTTTAATTTTTATCAAATTATTTATGCTACTTTGAGAAGAAAAATTCTATTTGAACATTGACAACAAAATGTGAAACTTTTTTCTGCTCAAAGCAGTGCAATGTTTAGTTTAATAATAAAGGAATGTATGTAAAAGCAAAGCGAAATCAATTCTTTTTCATTCAACAGAATGTATTCAACAGAGATTGTGGCCACATTAACATGCATTCTTTCTTGTTCAAAAGTTTAATGCTTATTTGTTGAGATAACATCTTAATGTGGACACAATTACAACAAAATGATCAATTTCTCGCATAAAATTTCAAAATTTTAAAATTTTTAATTTTTAAACCGTTGTTTTAAATTTTAATATAAACGTACTTCACACTATTGACAGAAAATTGCTTTTTATAAAAATGAACCTAAAAATTGATTAAGAGGAAATCACGCGTGAAAAAGATTTCCTTACTCTTATGTTAAGGGGAAATTTAAAATCATTAATTAGTTCAAAATGGTAAAACATTGCAAAAATATGTACAGTCTAGAAAAGAGAATTTGTCCAAATATCGAGGATAGAAATGTTAAAAGCAAGCGAACGTCTCCAAATAGCTGAAAAAGCTTACAAGGAAATGATTTTTTGTGTCAGATCCCGATTTTAATGAATCTTGGTATGCAGATAGAATTTCAAGTGTGTATTGAAAATAACTCATCCATCAATTTTGTGCTTTAAGTTAATGCGTGCAAACTTAAACATTAAGTTTTTAGCGAAAATTTTTGTTTTTTTTTCCATTGAGAACATAAATCTCAACTGATTTTCACCAGTTTGTTTTATATGAAAGTAAACTTCTGTTATGAAAGTTATCTGTCAATTTTGAACAAAGCACTTTTGCTTTTGAGAAAAATTAAGAAAATTTTGCTTTTAAGATGTTTCATCATAAAATGTAATCGAGATAAAAATAATATCTAGCACACAATGAGTTTCAATACATAAAAAACCTGGTGAAAATCAGTTGCGATCTACGTCCCAAATCGAAAAAAAAAACAATTTTTCGCTAAAAACTTATGTTAAAGTTTGCACGCGAATAATTTACTTAACGCGCAAAATTCGCACCAATGATGGCGTTATTTTTAATATACACTTGAAGTTCTCTCTGCATACCAAGTTTAATTGAAATCGGCATCTGACACAAAAAGCATTTTCCTTTTTATTAGAGAAAATTTTATAGTCTTATTCATTTTAGTTTAAATAAAATAATTTTTAATTGAATACAATTACAATTAAAATGAGAAGTGCGATCCCACAATGGATTAGAACACTTTGAATTCGTCTTGGTATGAAGATTAGATTTGGACTAATACTTCGAATATAAATTAATTGAAGTCACTCTTGAATATAAGCACAAATTTCATCACGACTATTTGCAAGAGCTAAATTAACAAGTAATGAATAAGATTTTGTCCAAATGTTCTCTATTACATTGAGTTTGTCGGTTGAATTGAATGAGTTAATCAAAATTGAATGAGTTCTCAAAGCAATACATAATTTCGGTAGCATTCAGCTTACCTTTTATGCAGCTTCCTTTCACAGACCTTCACTTTCTAATTCTCGATAGATTGAAATTCCACACCTCTGAGAATCTTCAGCCAAAAAATGTTAAATTTTTGCTTACTTGGTGTGTGACGGTGTTGCTTTTACTTTTATGAATTTATTTCACATTACCGGTCTAAGCACAAAGAATTAGCCACTGTTTAACTGTTTTTTATGCTAACACTGGTTGCTTCACTAATTTCTTCATTCGTGAAACCCGAATGAAAAACCACAAATTACGAGTTTCTTCAGAAAAAGACACATTGGAATGAATGTATTCCCAAAGAGCACATCTAATAATGTATGCATTGTTGGAATCTATTATAAAATTTGCTTTTGTGAATACGATAACAAAAGATCGAACCTTTGCAAATTTTCTCCCCATAACTATTGTCCACACTTTTCGCCCTATTAATATTTTATCTTCTTATTCATTGAAAATTCAAGTTTAAGAGTGATAATATTTCATATGAACGTGGTATTTAACAGATTTTTAAGTGTTTCACAACATTGTTAAGAATATCAAAATAATTTAAGGATAAACATTAAGCAAAAGCACAATTTTTAAGTTTTCAACCTGATTTTTACTTTCCATTCTTAGCTTTCCCAATGATTTTTTTTTAATCGAAAATTGTGTTCATCTCTTTTTTTGAGCAATGGTTAAAGTGACTTTTGCTTTCCTGTCGAAGAAAAATTTTCAAAATTGATAAAAATGATTGTGTTATGAAAAAGCTTAAAATCTTGAAGAGTACGCTTTCTTTCATTCTCTTTCAGAAATTCAACAGCATTATTCAAAGAAAGTTTTATTGCGAAGAAAAGTAAAAAGCAATTCTAGGTAAAAAATGTGAACTTCAGAAACAAAAAGTATTTGAAATTGTTCTAGAAATACTTTTATCATTCTTAGCGAGTTTTCCTAAAAAGAAAGAATGAAAAAATTAATTTTTACATTCCACTCACGCACAAAATTCAATTTTTGATTAAAGAAGTGCACTACTAAGAGCAGAAAAAGTTGCCCATTGCACACTAAAAATTTTTGCTCAGAGTAGTAGTACCTGCAGAATAGGAAGTAGAAATGTTTTCAATTTTAATTTTGTGTTTGTTCAAGTTTGAAAAACTGAAATTCACTTCGCAATTTTTTCGTTAGATTTTCTGAAGAAAGCGAGAAGCTTTTCAGAAAATGTTTAAACTCGCGAAGAGGCGTACTGTGATTTGAACAGATAAGTTGTGCAGAGCTTTGAAGCGAAAGGCGAAAGAGCTTGAAATTAAAATCATTGTTGTGAACCCTAAAGAAAAAAAGATATAAACTTACTTAAAACTGATATCGATTTTTTCAATCGTTTTTACTTTCAGACATGAAATGTGAACATTCGTTCTTCTGTACAATCAAATATTTCACTGAATATTGTTTCTTTTGTATTTGAGAGTCTTTTTAAAAACTCAATCAAAAGACGATTATCTACCATATGAAAGTGAGATGCGAACTCATTCATATTGAAGTGGATCGAAGCAAAAGAAGAGTTTTTGATCCCTTTGCGGGTAATGCAGAAAAAAGTGAGTTAAAGTGAACAAATGTTTTGTAGTGGCTGGCATTCAAAGTCGAAAAAGCAAGCATTCGTCACCATCACTTTCTTCTTTAGTTCAATCAGCGTTGGTGAAACAAGCAAAACGAGAGGACTAAAAAAATAAAAATAAATTATCGATTGAATGAGAACATTCGAGTTTTGAATGCGCTTTTGCTTCTACTTATTGTAGCATCGCGATAGTTGTTATTACAAATGTTAGCGGTTCACATTTTCGCTGAGCTTAAAGCTTAGATTTTTGAATTGATTTTGATCAAAAACACTTATTCGCTCAAGCTCGATATATATTTTATGAATTTGTTCGCTTTACCTGAGAAAAGTAAAAAAAGTTGATAATAAAATCTCTAGAGTAAAGTTTGGGTAAAAGAATTGAAAAGAAGGCATTTTAACTTACGATGAATCAATTTATTCTTAACGAAACAATCTATTTATTGATTAATTATTTGAAGGTAAGATTTAATGTAGAAAGAGGCTTTAAAAATGGCTGAGATTTCCTATCAGTACTGAGCGATAATAAAGAATGAGAAAATGTATTTTTAATGAAAAAAGTTAGATTAAGTGAGCTGTTGTACCAGCTTTTCGTGAAATTAAAAATTTTTCAGTTACAATTTTTTTGATTTAATCATATAGTGAACGATATTTCAAAACATTTTTGTTTGGTCCTCATTGTTAAAGGAAATAAAGAAAAGAAGTTTAAGAATAGAAAGAAAGATTAAAGAAATTCAAAATAAGTGATCACAAAATAAAAATGCAATCAAATATTTAAATAAAACAAAAAATTTTCACAATTTAATGAAATGACGAAAGAAAATGAATTAAGAATTGATTAGCAAAAAAATTTTAGTGCTGTTAAAAAACTAAATCGCAATAAATTAAAATCGGTTGCTTTCGTTCATCACTGAATCTTTGAATGTGATGCTATAAATAAAATTTAAAATATTGACGAGATTTTTTTTTCACCTATAATAACTTAATACAAATCCCGATTTCTACGAGAAGTATAATAAGTTAGTTAGTGAGATTTAAGAAACAAATGATAAGCTTTGTTCATTTGTGTTATCAAGAGGGTAAAAAAGCAAATAAGAAAAAAAAAGCAGATCGCGAGAAAACAAAACGTCAACGTTCATTTGTGAATCTAGTCTTGAATCGTAAATCACAAGTCGCAAGTCGACAAATTTGATGCTTGTTTCTTTTGCGTGAAATCCGCACATTACATTAGACAAAATGGTGCATAATATTAGCTCACAAGATTTCAGATTCGCTCACTTTCGCACACCGTTAGTAGCTGCTTTGTGCCATCAATCACCTAATGTTTCAGCTCCGTGCTTTCACTTCACTTGTGAAAAGAGTGAAACATCGCATTTCAGGTGAAATGTTACTCACGAAACGACGCGCACATTTGAATAATCCGTTCGTTCTTTGAATAAGAGAGCATTAATTTTGCTTAAACTCGGCAAAAAAAGTTATTATGCTTCGTTTGAATTTTCAGCAAATACGCTCTCATTTATTACTTTTCTATGTATTCAATTTTTTCAACATATATTTCAATTTTTTATCTTTTTTATTACATTTTTTTGCGATCAAATATTTTTCGCATAGTTCGCGGCTTGTTTTCCACAGTTTATAACAGAATTTTTTGTGATTATTTTCATTAAATTTAACTGTTTTAAATGGAAAAGATAGCAAAATATTCGATCATCGACTGTATATTTTGTTTTTGCCTCAGTGAACCTTGCTCTTCATTTATAATCATTGATGTCAAAAAAATTTTAACACTTAAACTATGATACGCTTAACTATTTTTGACGCTTATTGTGAATGTCTCCTCGAAGCTAAATAAAAACAAGCAGAAGCAAATAATAAATTTGAATGAAACGAGTATTATTTTCTCTTTTTATTGCACTCTTTTGATTTTTTGAACATTAATCATTTAAAATTATTGCAAAAATTTTTGAAAAATGCCGTTTTAAACAGGCAAACCAAAGAATTAATAATTCATTAATACTATCGTTTATTCTAAAAGTTGAAATAAAAGCTAACAAGAAGAAATTTGAAAAATGAGCCAAAGGTTATTTCTCACTTCGCTTATTAATCAATTCAGAAACCGAAAATTATTTTAATAATTAAAATTCTAATAAAATCTTGTAATTTGATTGAAGTGTAAATTATCGTTTTAATATTATTTTATAAAACTTTTTAACTTGAAAACAACTGTCAAATAGTTGTAATAGAAAGTATTCTCTCTTTAAACTTTCAATTCTGTGATCTTTCGCTTTCGCTCTGAATTTATTTTAGAATCATTTCATCTTTTTTAAAACGAAAATTATGAAATATGTTATAGATTTAATATTTCAGTATTAAATAGCCTTCATTCGAATATACTTAATTAAATGTCAACCAAAATCGAGACGAGATTCGCTATAAAAAAGTGCCGAAAAAGCAAATCTCAAATGATAACTTCTTTCGAAATCAATAATATGTAAAAGTTTTAGCGATATTAATACAATAATATAGAAAGTGTGTTTTATTATTTGACGTCCATTTCTCTTTCTTTTTTGAAACCAATCTAATTTTATCTCTCAATCGATACTGTTTAGCTTATTTAAAAAAAAGTAACGATTGTAATCAAATTTATAAAAAAAAAATTGTGTAATGAAGCCCTGAATAAGAATAAAATTTTAGGATTTGTTTATGATGTTTTCTCACTTTATAAAAAATATCAACCAAATTATTAAGCACAATGTTTTTATTTATTTTTTATTATTTTGGTTTAATTTTTTTATTATAATCGAAGATATTAATATGTTCGATTCGAAATATATTGGCAAATGTGAAATGATTAGGCTTCCGAGTCAACAAAGAAGTGACTACTCCTAATATCCTTTTGCAGATAGCAGCTTTCTTGTTGAATTTGATGCATCCTTGTTTACTTAGAAAGGTTTTCGATATGATTTCACATTATTTTCTCATTATTTTTAAATCAATAGAATGTACTCTAAGAGGGGAAAGTTTCGTCTGAGATAAATATTGGGCTTTAATTGAGAAACTTTTTATACTCAGCGTTGTGCAGAGTATTATTTAAATTTTATGCGCGTGATTTTTCTCAAAATTACATAAACAAGTAAATTATAATATAAATTTGGAACATTGAATGCTAAAAACTAATTTTTAAGCTCACATTCATTATTGGAAGCTTGTCAGATCGTCAGATAAAAAAAACGGCGTGTTCTACTTAATTTCAACGCTTTGCTTTTTGCTTCTCAAAACCATTTAAAGTATTTTGTAATTAAAGTTTCACTTGCGAAACTGTAATTAAACGAGACAAATTGAACTTTTTCGCTAAGGTTTGCATAGAAATTCGCGTTTCTGCTATTTGATCTAAAAGAAGAACGAAACGCTCACAAAATGATGGATAAATTTGCTTAATGCTTCGGCTTAAACGATATTGGATGAAAAGAAGAAAGCAAATTTTGTCGAAACGATTGGCAAGATCGTTCGCTTGCGGCTACTGTCGTTAACACAAGCATCAAAAGTGCTAATATCAGTTTAAGGCACAAAAGTTTTTCGAAGAGGAGATAGCGACGCCTCCTCAGATTGTTTCAATTGTACCTTATAAGGGGGTATTTCGATCCATAGAGTTCATTTTTGAAAGATTTTGATGTCGGAAACGTACCATTCTCGAGATAAAGGCCAAAGTTCTTAAATTTTAAAAATAAATTTTTAATCTAATCTGGCCTAGCTTCTGTTTCAAAAGTTCAAATGTACCTATTTAAATGTATTTTGACCCGTTAAAATTTTGAATTTTAAGAAATTTGGCCTTTATCTCGAAAATGGTGCATTTTTGACATCCAAATCTTTCAAAAATGAACCCTACGGGTCGAAATACCCCTTCATGAGGTACATTCGAAACAATTCTGAAAAGACTCGCTATCTCCGCTTCGACCCAAGTTTGCGTATTTTGCGAACGCTTCACTTTCTAGCATATTGTGAGATCAATAAAAGCGTAATGCAATAGGTGCTTTTGTAGCGAAAGTCGTCGCACCTTTCATTGAAAACAAAAGCGTTGCGAGATAGCTTCACTGCTATTCGAGTTGCTGTTTTCTTTTTCGCTCTTTGCAGCAAAACAAACAAAATGCGAGAATATGAAAAATGCTACTCAACGGACGCATCTCATTCTTCTTCTTTTCGTCAATTTTAAATCCTAAAAAAAAGCTTTCACAAAATTTTCAAAGCTCTTCTTCTCTCCTCTGAGAGCGACAAACTTTTTTCAGTTCTTTTACATTTGCTTAATTAAAAAGATGTCGCACTTGCGTCAATCCGTGTTAGAAGCTTGGTGTGTGTTCGCCCAAAGCAAACAAGATAAATCGCAGACCAAGCAATGATCTGAAGATTAAAACTGAGCGAGCGAAAACACGCTACTTTATTGCATGAACACACATTTCGGCCAGTGAAATTGAAATAATTTCGGAGAACGAATCGAACTTCGACATTTCATCTTAACTTTGAAATTTTTCAGCTTCATTTATATTAACGCATAGAGATTCATTAATATTTAATTGCTATCTCTGCATTCGAAATCGGCTTTCAATATATTCAATGTTGAAAATTAATGCGAACGAAGCTGTACGCATAAATTCATATTCATAGTTCATGATAATATAGTTGAGGTACTGTGTACAAAAAGCGTTCATGCATTCATAAAAGATTTCGTTTATTTCTGCTTGATTGGTTTCTTTAAATTAATTTGTCAAAACTATCAAATAAGTTTGTACTGCAAACTTTGTAATACTAGCAAGTTAAGTTTAATGTAAAAAATTAATTAACTAGTAAAGTAATCTTAGCTGATTTGTATGACCACAAATTAATACATTTTATGTAAGCAAAATAAAAAAATAAGTTAAAATAAAAAGAGAAAACAAACAGAGCAAAATAATTATAATCCATATGAAAAAAAAATTGTGAAAATTTTTGAGAAATTTTTGGAAAGGTTCCTAATTTTTTTCGCTTTCATTATATTTCTATACATCGAAATTGTATGTGAGTGATATTTTAGTATTGTGATGAAAATCATAAAAATAACTTTATGAAAAAATTGAAATTTTATATTTTTCACGTGTTAATTATGTAGTGCAAACTTTGTACATCGAAAATTTACATATTTGTCGTTAGACTTAAAAAGTGCAACCTTTCTTTTGCAATGAAACAAGCATAAAATAAGAAATAAAGTATTGCCTCACTTTATTTACAATTTTATACTAAACAATTGAATCATTGAAAACATTTGAAAACTAGAAAATATCCGATCGAGAGTTGATTTAGTGAATTAAGGAATTTTATTTTTTATTTTTACATACATTCACACTACAAGTGTATTGAGAAGAACAGTTGTTCAAATTCTTTTTACAGATACTTTTCTCAAACATTTTCCTCTACAATGACAATTTAAGTTATCCGAATTCTCCTCAGAGTGTGAATAAAATAAAGTTGCTTTGAAGTTACACTCACTTTCGGTAATTGAAACATTAAATTTTGAATCGTTAGCATATTGAACAAAACAAATAATTGACAGCTTCGCTCTTTTGTAGGGAAGGCACAAGAAAGTTAAAGAAAGCTAGACAAACACAATGGCAGAGTGTCGATTTTTTTTTGTTTTGCTAACTGTACATAGCAATAGCGATTAATATACAATCGATCATATTGATCTCGTTAAAAAGTAATTATTAATATAAAACTCAATTATTCAACGTAAAGCGTCATTTTGTATGAAATATCTTTTTAGATGTCATAGCTAGCTCATTGACTTTCAATTAGATTTCTATGCTGCATCACATTTTGCTCGTAAACTTTTTTGGTAAAAGTTAGTTTTTCTTACAAAGTGATAAATAATGGAATGTATCAAAAATATGATTGCTTCTAAAGCAGTTTTAAAACATTTTTAAACTGATTCAGATGCTTAAGTCAATAAAACGAAAAGACTACGTCATTGCACAGAAAGCGAATTAATTGCGTTTTCTGCAGTCAAGATACTGTCTCTAGTGAATTGCGAGCCATTATATTATTACAGAAACGTTCCACAATAGATTTACTTCTGACAGCCGCTTAGATTAAATGGAACTATCAACGGATGAAAAGCGTGCTTTTACACATTGCCTTAGCCATTTATCACTGGTTTTTCGAGACAAAAGCTACAGATGGTATTTGAATGATAAAATAATTGTTTTCGTGGAGAACGAGATTTTTGAAATGCTTTCTGGATTGTTTGCTTTAAAAAAGGTGAAGATGATTTCGCTAAAACATTAGACTACAGTGTTGGAACACAATACAGAACCTTGATGTTTGAAAATCTATTTCTATAATTCATTCAAAAGGGTCGAGCTAATTTAAGAAAACAACAAAATTTTTGATTATTATTTTCTTTAGCTTGAAAAATATATTTTAAAAATCTATCTTGTTACTTGGGTTAATTTATTCAAAGTGCTGATAATCAGAAAAAATTGTTTAATGCATAAATCAAAAATTATTTTAACTTGAAAATGTTTTGAAGTTTCTCTTTAAACAGTTGGCATTTACCATTACATTTTCTATTTTTGTAGCCTATTATCGGCTACTAACATCTTTTTCATTTTTTAAAAATTCAGATAATGATGAAATTTCGAAAAAGTCACGTTAAAAAAAATTAATTTAAAAAACTAACAAAACCCAACATCCTTTTATGAACCTACGGAATTTACGAATCTAATTTAATCATTTATTAAATTTCGAAGGTATTTTATGCTTGCTTCACGGAAGGAAGCAAAATATGTTTTCTGTTCAATTTGAGATCAATTACAATGAGAAAAGCAAAATAGACACGAAGATAGTTGAATGAATGCAAACTAATGATAAAGCTAGATTCGTATTTCCTTTTGCATGTTGATATTGAAAGCAGAAGCATGTCAAACTTTTGAGAGCATTGATTGAACAGATTCGAGTCATAACAATCTTAACAGTGAGTTAATGGTAAACGCAAGGTTAACAGTGAGAAGAAGCATTCACAAAACACTGACACCTAAAGCAAAGACAAAAATTGGAAAGAACACTGAAATGAAGTAATTTATTGTGTACAAACTCACTTTTATACACCAGTTTTGCTCATTTATAATGTAGCAAAATTAAGTGATGTGATTGATTGAGAAACCGCTTTTCTGTCCTTTGTTTTCGTGGTAACGAAATCGAAATTTGGATTTTGCGTTTGCGAAACAAGCCTAAAAGACGAGATAAAGCAGTGAACAAATTTATTGCTTCTTAAAGCTCACATTTTTAAGTGAAAATGTTGACGGAACGAAGTGCTTGTTTTATTTCATTGTTGAAAAAAAATTAACAAAACATTTTGGCAGAATAATGCCCAAAAAACATTTCGATGTATATTATTGATGTAATTAAATGATGTTATTCATAATTTCTCTCAGTGCAGTTTTATAAAAATTCTTTCGGTCTTAATTCGCTTTGAAACTTCAAGTAAAAAAAATCAACTTGTGGACGCTTTTTTCACAATTGTTGTATAGAAACATTTGACAAAACATAGAATTTATATTATCAATGAGAGAAATTAGAAAATGAGATTATGACATTTGAAATAAATCTGTTACATTGACGGTTTTAAAATACAGCTTTATGCAAATTAATTTGCTATCTCAATAGCAAATATAAGCGAAAAAACGATTTTAATGGCAGAGATAACAAACTAATATGAATGAAGCTATATTTTGCTAAATTATCAAGAAAGGTTTGGTTAAAATAAAAAATTCATAAATTAACATCATAAAGCTCTATAAAAGGCTAAATGAATAAAATTTTAAATGATCATTTGTAATTCAATTAAATTTCGACTTTAAGCAAAACATATTTTCAGCTTACTAAATTTTAATCTTTAAGACTTGAAGATAGTCGTCCTTTTTAATTAATTTTTTTTTAATTTTTAAGCGAATAAAACCATTTTGGTCTTATGATTTACTTCTTTAAGATCTTCGAAGATAAAGAAATAAATGCATCACCTGATTCGGCTGACCCCTGACCTATTTAGCGAATTTCATTATAACTCATTAAAGAGAACTTGAACTTTAAACGTTGCAGACACAAAGACATAATTAATAAGCGCTATGCTTAAAAAGACCGAGGCAAAAATCAATTATGATAATGACAGAAACAGTGGTTATTTATAATTTCAAATGATTTTGAAAACAAAGCATCAAGCCTATAGTTTTATAAATATCATCGATATGAAGAGGTGAAAAGCTTTAAACGAATATTGATGCTTCTAAAGATGAATACAAATGGTATTTTAAGCATTGAATTGAGCGCAATAAAAATATGAAAAATTATGCTTTCATGACAAATTTTCAAATCAATTTATTCTAAAAACGAATTTATTCTTTAAAAGCTTCATCTCCAATCTGAATTTTTTTTAACATCGTTTAAAAATTAAATTTTAAAATTGCCTCTAGTAAGAAGTGATAAAACATTGTTTTAAAAACAATCAACTCTTAAAGATAAGAAAAATTTGATTTTAAGTTAATGAAAAAATTTTCTACATATGATTTTCATAGGCATTGAAGATATTAAGACATTTTGACTCATGAAACTTATTTTGGCTAAGGGAGCAAATCAGAGTTTTTAAAAAAATTGTTTTTTCGTGCAAAAATTGATAAATCGCAAAACTTGTCAAATATAGCTGAGAGCAAATCTCAAATTAATTTACGATAAACAATTTTTAAACTGACTGAATAAATTCAAGTATTTTACTCTTTAATAAATTTTTTTATAATTCATTCTTAATTTAATGTTTTAAAAGAGTGGCTCTACTAAAATATGAAAGCAAGTAGGTCGCAAGTTTAAAATCGTTTTCTCTTTTTTTTTAACAATGAAAAAAAGTGAAATGCTCGCAGCTTGCAGCGATCGGATTTTCGTGCAATGACCGATTATTGCTTCTCGAAGCGATTTTCTCACCAATCTCACAACAGCAGAAAAAAGCATTTAAATATTAGTTTGCTTCACTCCACTTATAATGGTAAACATAGACGAACATTTTATGTTGAAAAATGTGCTTTTTTCAAAGATCATAGTTTCGATAAAAAGTTTTTTCATTTTAAAGTAATAATATAGAAAAAAACTAGAAACGATGTGAAAAAGAGCTAAAATTTAGGCGAAACAAATTGAATGAATTGTTTGTGATTGAGCATCAATCGATTTCTGTTCGCTCAAAGTTTGTGTGCTGCAATTAATAAAAAGAAACGATTTTCGTAAACATTCGAAGCGAAGCTCGCAAAGAAACTCGCTCTCAATGGTTGCATTGTGTTCGCGAGCGATTGAAAAAAAGCGCGCATCGAACGAATGGTCCCTTCGCAAAGGCGCAAACAGACGCTCGTCAATCACGTGTTTGAAACGCCTTTCGTTTTGTTTCGTTCCGAATGCGTCTCATTTTCACTTTTTTCGCGAAACGCGTGTCGAAACAGTCGCTAAAAGTGAACACAGCCGAAAATGACGAGTCACAATCGTGCGCTGAAAGAAGCTCTTTTTGAAAATTTGGTCGGCATTTTGAATTCGGATCAAAACATTCGTCAAAACGCCGAGCAGCAGATTAAAGTTTTCGAAGTGACCAATGGTTTGTTGTTCTTTCTTCGTTCACTAAGCTTCACTCTTTTCAAATTCATTTTCGTCGCATTTTAGAATATGGCATTCATTTGACCGAAATTTCGCTCGATCCTTCTGTCAATTGGCCGTTGCGCCAATTGGCTTCGGTTCTTTTGAAACAGTACATTGATTTTCATTGGAGTCGAATACACGATAAATTTCAGGAGCCTGAAGTTGAAGCTGAGGCGAAAGCTAAGATTAAGCGTCTATTAATGCACGGTATGCTTCATATGTTTTCAGATTTTTTATTCACGACCTTATTTCTCTTCTATAGCATTAGGTAATGAAACTCTATTCAATTTCAGTATTTCGGGGGAAAAGAAGCTGCTGAGTTCAATCGCGTACGCGATATCAGCTATCGCGCACTACGAATGGCCTGAACATTGGCCGGATTTGTTCCAAGAATTATTAAATTATTTATCTTCCCGCAATTACGTCGCTATTTACGGTGCCATGAAAGTATTCAGCGAAATCAGCCATGAAATCGTCGATACTCAAATTCCATCAATTGCGCCTTTGTTGCTTCCAAAAATGTACGAAATTTTCGTTGATACACAAAATTTCTCTTCAGGAACGCGCGAACGAGCAGTACAAATATTCACAGTAATCGCTGAAACAATTGCAGTTATGGGTGAATACGATAAAGTAGCTGTAAAACAATTTTTAGATCCTATTCTACCCCAGTTTACCGAAGCGTTGGTAAAAATATTGCAAAACCAAAGTGAAAATGAACTCGGAGTGCAAAAAAATGCGCTCAATTCATTGACTATGTTGATAAAAAATTGTCGAAAACGAATGTGGAAGTGGATGCCTCAAATATTGAGCCCTGTTTGGTTCAGTTTAATATCTTCGGCGTCTACATACATGAAAACGGTTGTGAATGTTGAAAGTGAAGGAATTGAAGGAGTTGGAACTCATCTGGTTGATTCTGATGGTGAACCGGTTTGTTTGGAGAGTTTAATATTTTCAATTTTCGATTTTGTCTCGATTCTCGTCGAAAATTCTAAATCACGAAAACTGATTAAACAAGGCATTACAGATTTGCTTTATTACATTTTTCTTTATATGCAAATAACTGACGAGCAGATACAATGTTGGTCTGTCAATCCTGATCAATTTGTGGAAGATGAAGATGATGATTCTTTTTCTTATACTGTAAGACAGTCCGCTTTAGATGTATTGCTCTCTTTAGCTCGTGAATATGAAGAGAATGAAAGCCCAAAAGAAAATGAATTATTTCAAGCCTCTTTCATTGCTGCGTTGAAGAAATTATTCGAAGAATCTAACCAACAACGAGCGAACCCAAAAAACAATTGGTGGTGGAAGCTGCAAGAATCTGGATTTTTTGCTCTTGGATCTTTGTCAGAATCTATTCTTCTTACTATGAAACAAAACTCATCGCTTTCAATGGAATTCAGAAACATGCTTGATCGCCTTGTTCTTACAACTGACCAAAATTCTCCTTTTTTATTTGGAAGATCGCTTTGGACGGCAGCGCGATTTGCCCCAATCATGAACGAGGGAGTGTTAGATAGATTTTTGGAAGCAACTGTGAATAGTTTAGTTGATCAGTCACCAGTAATCAAAATTTACGGATTGCGTTCAGCTTTCAACTTTTGTGTTCACTTGAAAGAAAGTAATCAAGTAAACTTGATTCGTTCATATTTGCCGGCGATGCTAGAAGCCACAATAAGCATTGGAAATCAATATTCTACCGAAGTATTGGCTCTTTCGCTTGAAACCGTAAGTGTGCTTATCTCTATGGACAAAAATTTTTCTGCGTCTGTAGAAAACAAAGTTTGTCCATTAGCTATTGCAACGTTTTTACGTTACTCGTCCGATCCAGTTTTGATTTCGATCACGCAAGAAATTTTCAAAGAACTGTCCAAAAATGATTTGTGTATAAATTTATTGCAACAGCGTATCATACCGACATTATTATCAATTCTTAATCCTTCGCAATTAACCCCAGCAGTTCAAACCCTTCAACCTGTTGCAATGGACATTTTGACTACAATCGTTCGAAATAGTTCAGTGCCATTATCGGATGCGTTGATTAATCAAGCTTTTCCAGCGGTTGCTACTTGCATTTTGTCTACAGCCGATGACAATGCTACACTTCAAAACGGTGGTGAGTGCATGAGGGCATTCGTCTCAAAAGCGACCGACCAAATTGCAGCTTATCGTGATTCGGAGAATAGAAGAGATGGAATGTCTCTTGTTCTACAAGTTTGTCTTCACATTTTAGATCCTCGAGTTAACGAAACTTGCGCTGCTTTTGTGGGAAGCTTAATTTTTGTTACAATTAACAAAGCATCGCCTTACATTGGCAATGATAACATTCATTTGTTGTTGCGTTCTGTTTTAAGTAAGCTGCAAACAAGTGAAACGTTGTCCGTGGTTCAAGGATTAATTATGGTGTTTGCACATTTAATTAATCATAATTTACCAACGGTTCTTGACTTTCTTTCCTCATTACCGGGACCTTCAGGATCGCAATCAGCATTAGAATTTGTTCTCACTCAGTGGTTAAATCGACAGCATTTGTTTTACGGAGCTTATGAGAATAAAGTTAGTATCATGGCTCTTTGTAAACTACTCGAACATTCGATCGTGAATTCCAACAATCAAGACGAAAAGCTTAATTTAAATCTGATACGAGTGCCTGGGGACCCCATATCAAACGATTCACCGGGTATAAAAACAAGAGCAAAAAGCAAACCGGACCAGTGGACAATGATTCCTTGTTCTGTTAAAATTTTAAAACTCTTGCTACATGAATTGGATCATATTGACAGCGAAAGTTTTAATGATGAAAGTGAAGAAGAAGAAAGCGAAAATGAAAGTATTGATGATGCTCGAGTAATTACCGAAAGCTCGTTTGGACCGTTATCATCGGAATACGAAAATATAATTGATCAATTGACTCCAGAAGAAGAAGACGACGAAGAAGATAGCGATGTAGTAAACGATCCCATGTTTAAAATTGATCTCAAGCAACATTTGAACGCTTTTATTCGCTCATTTGTCACCACACCATATGTAGATCAGTTTGCAGCTCATTTAACAGAACTTGAAAAGAATATCCTTCAAAAATACAGCCAATAAGAAACAATAATCGTTCGATGCAATGAACTTCCAGACAACGATTTGATCACTAATAATACCTTTTTATATATAAATAATATTAAATTTCGATTTCCCGATCGCCTCGAATATTCGCTTGTGCTGTGATTTCAATTTTATGCCAATTTTAAAAATATCAGTGTCAACCGATTTATTTGCTAACTTTTCTCTTACATTTTAAAATCGTTTAATGCATTGAAAGCGTAATATTCGTTATTCTGATATATGAAAAAGATTTTAACGAAAAGCGAATCACATAATAAAATGACAATTTTGTTAATATTTTCTTTCCAATCATTATAGTACACTCATTATTTTATACGACCCTCATGGGCAATAAAATACCCGTTAAATGGATAAATTTTGAATAAAACATTGAAGTGGAATAACACATTCTCTAATCTCTAAGAAACAAAGTAGATTAAAGGAAGGCATTTCCGCTCAACGACGCCAAGTTCGGTTTCACTATTAAGTAAATTGCTCGACTTTCTATTTTCAAATTTTGCGCAACCTTCTCGCATCTGCTCATTAAACGCATAGACTTTCCTTAACTTTCCATAATTTAGTTCAGTGAAATTTAAACCACCCCTGAATAGGAGACAAAATTAAATTTTATTGCAAACGACAGTTTGTCTGATTAAGTGCTTGTCTAACAAAAAGCAAATTATCATATACCACTGA
>NCKU01001131.1:0-28719 GCA_003675995.1 Dinothrombium tinctorium | reverse complement strand
AAAAAGGTCACTTTTTCAAACGTGAAAATAATATAAATTGAACTGAACAAATTATCTTCTTCTAACTTTAACTTTTAAATCATAAATAACTGAACGTATCATTTATTAAACAAAGTTGCTTTCCATGTTCAATTTGGTCGAAACAATCTAAATGAGTTATACACCAAAAAGCGATAAAATAGTAAAAAGCATATTTAAAATTTTTATCACTAATCCGAGCGAAAGTACACAAAGAGACCAGACGAAGAGATAGAGCTAATCAAATTTTCAAATAATCAGATAGACATTCTAGTTTGCGAAGCTTTATGTCTCAGTTAAAACTTGAACTTTTTTGTTCAAACAGAAAATTCGCTCATTTAAATGAGTACGAATTTCGAACAAAAGCATGAAAATATTTAATTTTTGCGGAATGTTTCAAAATAAGAAATAAAACTTGTGAGGCGAAGAGTAGTGCTTATTGCAAACTTGATACATTGTTATTATTGATGAAAGCTCATCTCACTGATTGCATCCTTTGTTCAAATCAAATAAAACAAAGGAGAACAGTGAAGCGCTTTTTGCGACGTGAAATATCGACATAAAGTATAACTCGATTCTTTTCTTTGCTTCGTTTATCGACCACAAATAAGTTAACGTTTTGGGAAACGAATAAAATAGATGAAGTTTATATAAAAAATTAGCTTTGATTAATTTCGAGGTTAGTTTTAAGATTTCGCTCGGCAATATGTAAGCACCTATAGCTTCTTTTCTTTTTTTGGCTTTCAAAGCGGAAAATCGTAAATTTGTAACTTTTTCCTTTCGATGTTTGCTTTATTCGCCTTTTCGTTACTTTTTTATCGATTAGTCTCTCAAAAGCTTAGCTACGAAACAAAGCGAGCTCAATCTTTTGAAGTCTTTAAATTCGATGGAATACAATTTAAAAAGGAAAATATCAGCGAAGATTATTAATCAAAGAGTAAATTCGTTCGACTTTAGTTTTAAACTGTGATTAATTGAGTATTTCGCCGAAGTTTTTGCAAGCTACACAGCTAACTTATTAAATGAAAGCTTCATTTCGTCGAATTAAAGTGAAAATAAGAGAAAGCGGAAAATATCAAAAATAATCCATATATCAAATGTGAAAGTGAAGCACGGAAGCTAATAAGTATGCTTTTCAATTTATATGATAATTAGAGAAAAATGCAAAAATTAATGTGTAGTTCATGTTGATGATGTTTTTGTTTAAATTTTCATTGAGAATTTTTTTCTTTGAAATTTTGTTTGTTGTTCACCCTTGTCTACGAGTGTATTTTTTTAACAAACAAAGTAAATTCGCTCGCGTTTCCGATTAAGCAAGAAAAAAAAATTACGCACATCTTAGCGGAAAAGTTAGGATAAAACATGTCCAAACTGAACATGCAAAAAGTATTATTGTTTTTGCGCGTGTAGTTGGGATCATTTCAAGATGTGCTTGGTCGCAAACTTAGCCTCTACTTTCACTCTGTCATTATTTATGTTTTCGTCAAAAAGTATTTGTCGACACAAAAATTATCGATAAAAATGTGAGATACTCTCAAAAAATTTTGTCAATCCTATGGAAAACTAATGTTAAAAAACCATTGAGTTCAAAAACAATAAATTTTTAATTTCAAATAAAAAATAAATTACTTGTCTCCTCGATGATTGGGTATTTAATTCTTTGTATTTAGTTCAAAGAGGGCTTGAACGCACATAAAATCAAGGAAAAGATTTGAAAAAAATTTAAAATCTATTTGAAAATAAGCAAAAAAGTTTTAAAAAGAGTGGACAAAATTTTTAAATAAGGGTAAATAAAATATGGGGTTATTCAGAAATTGTCCCAATTTTTCAACATATTAAATATACAGTATATTCAAACAAGATATATTTATCATTCTTTTAAAGCTATAAAAATTTTTATTACAACTCTTTAACTTTAAAATTTTTAAGTTAATTTTTGTGCAAGTTCAGTTTGGACAGGTATTATATTATCTTTGAGGTGAGTTTTGAAGAAGAAAATAAAATAATCTACGACATCATTAAGTAAACGGTTGCAATCACACAGTTTTTTACCTCTGCACAACCTTTGCCGATGCTTATGTCTTGGCCGTAATGAATGTAAATCGGTTGCCTGCCGAGCAATGACCAGCAACCAGAACGATCTGATCTAAATCGTACGAAATAATAATCAAACATCGTTCGCGGCTTGAAGCGAAGACAGGTCTCATTTTGCCAATGCTCAATCGCCATTTCGATAACTCTTTTCTCGTCATCGGTAATTGCTTGAATTAAGTGCGAAGCAAGTAAACGTGCGGTTAGTGTATTTGAAAATGAGGGCACACTTTAGCGACGAAACGTAATGAATGAAAGACTTACAGTAATGATATGTGTACGGAACGGTGGCCAAAGGCCAAAGAAGCAATGGTTCCTTCACTGCTTTTCTTCCATTAAGTTCATTGCTGTCGTCAGTAATATTCGGCAAAACGATGTCACCTTCGACAATTCGTTCGTCTTCCGGTGTTACTTTCGGATTTCCACCTCCAAACATATACATCTGTTTGATGCGATCTCTTAAATATCCTTTTTTGACAAACTCAATTTAAAGCTCTTACCAATGCTTCTAAGCTTATTTCGTGTTTATACTTCGCAACAAGAGATTCTTCATCATTCGACTCTTGCAAAGCAGCAATCAACTACGAAATAAAGAAAAAAGTCGAACACGAATCACTTTCTCTTTCTTTTTTATCTACAAAATCAACAATTTTGAATTTTCGTGGCTGTGTCGGCGATATAAAAGAAGCTTTGAAAAGAACTTTTTCGCCGCATACGCTTTTCCATATTCAATGAAATGCTTGAAAAATGTTTATTGCTTTTCATGAGTTGTAAAGCAAAGCGGTCAGCGATACAAATTACATTGAGGATAAATGATAAAACTTTTCTCATCGAATTTACTTTGTCTTTGCTTAAGTCGCATAAAATTTTACGCTTTTGAAAGTGAAACACTTCAGTTATATGTAATAAACGCTGCAATCTCAACGGTAGACATAAAAATCAATTATGATATGACAGTCACACCTCTTCGTGTAATTTGTCGCTTAATATATTCAAACGAATAATTTTTTCTTTTTTATTATGCATCTATTGTATTCCAAACTTTGGTTTGATAGATGAATTTTGTGTCAATCTGCATCACTGATATGAAGTGTGAGCAGCGAATAAATAAAGAGTTAGCAGCATTTACATTAGTTTAGTATTAGAAAATGGTTGCGAGAACAGACTAAAAGAAAAAAAATCTCTTCGAAAAAATAATTCATTTTGCTAAATCTTATCTTTAGCTGTTCATCATTTCTCGTGAAAAATTTCCATCAGCCATCAAAATTATCTGATTGATCAAGCGATGCTATTAAGTAAACAATCAATTTTTCAAAACTAACATTCGAATTGCTTGCATTTAGCCGAGAAAGTGATCGACTTGGTAGACACGAATAAAAAACAAAGTTCGCTACTTCAAAAATTTTATGAAAGAAAAAAGTTTAAAAAGTCATAAGTAAAAAGAAATGAGCTGGAATCAGTTTCGAAAATACGACATATTTCTGCTCATATTCAGCGACCATCGAAAAGCTCATAATAATAAAAAACTTAAGTAATGATACTTTTTTACTTCGTTCAAAGCTCTTTGATTTTCCAGCCGTGAAAAACTCTTATAACGTTATGCTGGTTATTTCTCTGTAAAATATTCTCAAAAGATATTCACTGAAAAAGGCAAATAAGATTCAGCGATGTAATGGTCATAATCATAATAATATAATAATCTTAAAAAGATTATTTAAATTGAAACTAAGAAATGTGTTCGGCAACAATGAGTTTTGTTATAGAATCTCTCATAGATTAAAAGTAATTTCTTCTCGACAATGATTGCAGTCATAGTTAGCAACAAAAAGCTCGTGTCTCAAGATTTATGTATCATTCACATTTTTCGAAGTATTATTATTTCCTCTGCTTTTTATCTTCATTTCGCTTCGTTTCGAAATTTCACAAAACAAAAGACAAATAAAGACACGTCTTTCGCTTTTTTCGCTTCGAACAAAAGCAATATAAGATGAGATGAGTACACACATTGAGAAAAAATAATCAAAAAGTTATGATAACTTGACATTCGCTGTTTAAGTTTATTTCTTTGTGTTCAGTTTGCTGCATGCAATAAATGACAAATACCGTTCTAATCAATCAGAATTTGCCTCGACAATTAAATTCATTTTTTAAATTTGTATTTAATTCAAGCAAAACTCTTCTAATGGAAGTCACTTTACTGCATATATTTTCTTCGTGCAACACATTTTTTTTTTTGCTAAATATTTTAGAAACGAGATATTTTTAAACTATCATTTGAATCATTTTGTTTCATAATATTCATGGAGGTATTATTTGCAAAAAATTCCTTTAATTTAGTTCAAATAAATGCATTTTATTTTTGAAAAACCTCTAAAAGCATCTTAAAATTGATAGTTTCATGCATATTCTTATTGTATTTTCATTTTTCCATGACTTTGCATTCATAGTGATTTAAATTAAAAAAATTAATTCAAGAATTTAAGCCTGATTCTTAAGTTAGACAAACAATTCTTTAAGATTTCATATTTTATAAATGCAAATAATTGAATCGTTTATTTAAAATTCAATTTTTGAGCTTCAAAAACAAACACGAAGCCTTACCGTCAGTAAAAATTAAAACAATTTTTAAAATTGGTCACTTGAAACAGCTCAATGATTTCAGGATTCTTATAATGCAAATGGTAGAAAACATTTCATGGCGAAGAATGAAAGCGTTTTAACAAATATTGAAAAAGCTTATCTCAAATAAAGCAAGAAAAATGCCGAAAAGGTTACAAAACAAACAAATTTTATATGCATATAACTTTCACGCTCTGACCATTATTTTAATTTCAATATTCGCGAAAAATCAAAACTGAGTAAAAATTTTTGCTTTTCGCAAAAAACTGATCAATCAATTGATTTAAACGACAAACTTTATTTATGCGTTAACTGACTTTACACTCGAAAAAAGAGAATTGAATTTCGCTTTTCGCTCTTTTTCTCCCGCTTTTTCCTTGCGTACAAAAATGCAAAAGTTTTCTGCTTTCAGGCGTAATGAAAAAAATCAATGTGCCAAACTTTGGCGAAACTTTCTAAATGTAAGCAGAATAAAACAATTCTTCAATACTGAGGGAAGTTCGATTATAGATTTAAAATTTGCTTCAAACTTCTCAAAAGCAGAATTCTTTTGTTTGCGTCACAAAAGCGAAACTTTCTTTTTGTTCTCATATTTACTGGAATATTAAATCTGTAGAACTCTTCTTATAAAGTCCTCGGTCTTTAAATAGATGATGAAACATTTAATTACTTTCATTTAATGGACGGATATTACTAATATCATATTTATCGAAGCATTTCATTCGCCTTGTTTTAAAATTTTATTTTTATGAGAAATGAAACCCTTTTGTTTAAAACAATAAACACATTTGTTAAACTAATACTCATTCTAGTTTTGCAGTCTTATCAAGTTGTTAATTTTCGAAAAATACACTCTCGAAAATAATAACGTTCCTCCATCAATTTTGTGAAATTAAGAATTGGCGTTGTATCAATATTAAAGATCATATTCATAGTAAAAACAGTTCAACTTTTTATGACAAGTTGAATGGTGCTATGTTTGAGATAAAACATTATCGTGTTAAGAGATAAAAATTGATGCAGATTTTGCGACATGAATGTTATTATTTCCGAAAGTGTATATTCACGACTTTGAAATTATCGCAATAAACAATATAAATAAAATAAATAATTAATAAATACTTGAAAAAAAAACGAGAATATTCATCGCTAGTAAAAATTGTGGAGATTTATTAAGAAAGTGTTTATCCAAAATATCATTAACGTACTTCTATTCAATATTATGCTTAATCGTTGGTTAAACCCTTGATGATAAATCTAATTATTGTATTTAAAAAAGTTGAGAGCATGAGAATTTAGTTTTGCCGCCAATTACAAGCATAAAAAACTGAAAGCAACAATAACAAGAAAAGCACTTACATTTGACAAAGTCAGAGAAATGACCAAATGTAGAATCGTTTTTACGCTGCTCTCGCCGAACAGAAATGCATTTATTTTTCTTCGCTCTCTTCTTGCTCGTCGCATTTCTAACGGTGCTTTTGAGAAAGAATTCATATTTTTTCTTTAAGCTGTTAAAAAAGAAACTCAAAGTAGATTCAATTAGTTTTGCATTATACGAATACTTTTTTCTCTCTCTTTTATTTCAATTGAGAAGAATCGAAAACGAAACAACGGATCATTTCAAGTTTTATTGCACAAGTTTTGCGAAAGAAAAGGTGAAAAGAATGCGAATCATTTCAATGATGCACACGATTTTGATGCGAATGTAGTTTAAAGAAAACTCACTCGAACTCTCAATGCTCAACTCTCGCAATCACAAACTTGAATTATTCTTTCCTTAGATTTCTTGATTAGCTCTCTTTTATTGTATTTTTTTCTTTCTAACATTTTCTTTCAAAAAAGTGAGAGAGAATAAGAAAAAGTGTCAAAATCGATACCTTAACAAGCCGAAGAGAAAGTGAGATACAATTACAGGAGCAATGAACAAGAGAGAAAAAATTATTTTTCTTTCACGATAATTAACAAAGTGATTGTATATTTTGAAAAACAATTAATTGACTAAATATGTGCAGTATGAAATTCATTTACTTATATATACAGTGATTTCTGAGATTCAGGGTTGCATTTGGCTTTTTCCATATTTTTCAGGAAAATTGAAATGCAGGCTCTGAACTTGCACTAATATTTTCATTTGTTATTAACATTTTTATGTTGAAAGTCATCCTTGTTTTTCTGCGAATATAAACCCACATTTACACTTTGACAAAATTTAGTTGTCAATTCATTGTCACTTTGATTTCATCTCTCGCCGAAACATTTACTTAATTTCATTTCGAGAAAGAGTAGAGTTTGAAAAATGAAATAAAATACAGAAAACTTATGGAAACAGAATAAGCAAAAAAGATGCGGATGTGTGCGAAGCGTTTGAGATGGCGCTTTGCGCTCGCAGCATCCATCCAAGACATTTCATGCGCTTCTCGAACGCTTGTGTCTCGCATCTTTTTCGGCACTCGCATTTAAAAGCATATTTCAGCAGCGAACGCACTTTAGCAAAGTACCATACATACTTCGCTTATTGAGCTAACCACCACTTGTATATTGTGTCCGAATTCTGGTTAACTCTTATTGAAAAACTTTTCTCAGTCTACGACTTCGTTCATTTGTCGATTTCTTGTTTCAAGCTTCGCTCATTTCTTCGCAACGAATTCGCCGCTCTCATTGTGTTCGAGAAAAATAGGCTCATTTCTCAGCCACGACTAAATTTCTTCTTCGCGACATATTTCGAAAAATAATTTAGTGCCGTACTTTCTACTCATTTCTGCGGTTTCGCTCCCCTCTTGACCCAATAATATGTAATTGTCATCACTTGTTTTTCGGCAACACTTTTTCATACTTCGCTTAGAACTTATTGAGTCATAAAGCAGAGAGCAAGAGAGGGAAGCGAGAGAACTTAAAACAACATTGTTCAAATTCTTTGTGTAAAGTTTGCGTGAAAAAATA
The DNA here is from genome assembly GCA_003675995.1 of Dinothrombium tinctorium. NCBI lineage: Eukaryota > Metazoa > Arthropoda > Arachnida > Trombidiformes > Trombidiidae > Dinothrombium > Dinothrombium tinctorium. Next base: position 21,051 of record NCKU01001131.1, on the reverse strand, counting down.
TTTTTGCTCTGAAATCGATTCGCCACTTTTCACGACGCGCTGTATAAATATCGTTTTCTCGTGTCGCGAATTTCTTTCTCTTCTCTCGAATTGTGCGAATTTTGTTCCTCGTTTCTTTTTTCTCATCTATTTCGTTGAATGAAAAGTGAAAATGAAATTGCAAAAGACGTAAATCACTTGCTCTATTTTCTCCTTTTACGTACTTTTCTCGTGTAAAAGAAAGAATAGAAAGAATTGCGGTGAAAAAAGTGCGAAGCTTTTTCTACTCATCCTTCGACTGAAAAACAATTTCTTGTTTAAGTTTTTCATCTTTTTTTATTTGTTTAGAAATGAAAGCAGCATTCAAATTGCTCTGTCAAGCCATCGAATGAAGCGGCGAAATTTATCATTCAGTTTGGTTTACTAACGCTTTTCCACGCCAACCGCTCGGCGCTAAAGCGCTGAGAAAAGCTTTTTTGGGTAAAGTGTACAAATCGCGAGGGAGAAGCAGCAAGAATAAAGTGTTTGAGTGCGTGTGTGTGTGCGGCATTTTACCAGACGACAAGTGGAGAGCGGCCGCCGTCAAGCGCTGAGTTTCACTGCTCGATATTATAAGTTGCGAAACGCTTACTATCAGTTAAATTGCGAGTTTACTCATTTTGGTTTCTCTGGACTCGTCGAGTGTCGAAGCGAGAAGAAATTCGAAAAATTCGATTAAGGCTATTTTCAAAGGGTATGTGCTCTCTCTCTCGCTCTCTCTCTTTCTCTTCATTTCAACAGCTTTTATTTCGATTCCATATTTTTAAAAGTTTTTTGAAAAGGAACATTTTTCACAAAGAACAAAACGACGTGTTTTAACTTATTTAAGTACCCGCATCTATGTTGACACCGTTTATATTTTTTGCAGCGTTCAGTGCTTGTGTTTGCGCTGCGAAATAAGCTTAACCTCTATCGTTTTTAGTCAGTCTTATTTTTCTAGTGTTTTCTTTTAATCTTAATCATTCAAAAAGTGTGTTCAACCGTAATTTCACCTAATCAATAATATATATTCAATTTTATGCATTCGAGTTTGCGAAACCAGGCATTGCTATTATGTATTCATACTTATAAGTTATCTTGATTCAACACTTGTTTCTTTGCTGTAAAACCTACCATTTCTTCTTTATTCTCTCAAGCAACATTTAAATTCTACATTAAATTTCCGGCGCATTTACATTTAGCATTTTTGCTAAAAAATGAAAATGAAATTTATTGCCATAATGAATTTGAAGCCTGAATGAGCCGAAAGATACCAATAGTAATGCAAACTTTGATTTTAAATTTAAAATTTCTTTTTCTTTACAGCGTCTTACATTAAAATAAACTTTTGCTTTTTTTCTCTATTTTAAACAGCAAAATTTCAAATTCAAAAGAAGGGTAAAGTGCAATTTATTTGCAAAAGTTTTCGTCTTGTGTTTGAAATGGCTTCAAAAATAGAGAAAGTGAAGAAAAGCGACGTTTGATACGTTCTCAGCATCGAATCTGCATACGTCGTCTGATTTGCATATGTTTAAATTTACTTTCTTTTTGTGAAGTCAAACATCAATAAAAGAAGAGATAAGAGTGAGGAATTTTTCGATCGCAGTGCGCTATAAAACGATTGAGAATGTAGTCGCATTCGTCTCATCTCTTTGCATTTCGTTCAATGCTTTAAAAAATAAGAATAATTGCGAGAAGAGCAGTCACGCAAAAATTTTTAAAGCGTAAAAGCATCGCACTAATATTATAAGAGTAAAAACTTCTTTCGTCCTTGTCGGCGTTATCATCTACAAGAGCATACATCCATTTGACGCATAGTATGCAAATAAATGTTTGTGTCCTCGTGTTTCGGAAGACACTTTATTTGCAAAATTGAAAGCAAAATTGCAAAGAAGCAGAGAGAGATAGAGAGCGGAAGAAAGAAAGGAACGAAGCAAATCAGAATAAAAGAAAAATAAGAAGCCTTTTATATTATTTATAAGCTCGGAAGATATTTGAATACATAAGACACATAAACAGAGACCAGTTATATAAATAAAGATGAGGCTATTGCTCCTGTTTGTTGTATACATTATTGAATCTGTCCTGAGTTCGAGTAACTTAAACGCCGATAAACTGCTCTCGCCGCGAACCGTCAAAACCAAGTATGGTTCACTTCGCGGCGTATTGATCTCGTTGTCTGACGATAAACCGAGTTCGGCAGATTCTTCGAATTCTCAGCAATCCTCATTAATTACACTCGCATCGGTAGAGGCTTTTCTTGGTGTGCCGTACGCTACGCCTCCGATCGGTTCGTTGCGCTTTATGCCACCGGTGACACTATCGCATTGGCGAGGAACACGACTTGCCAATAAATTATCTCCCGTCTGCCCACAGAAGTTGCCCTCCGGTTTTACGACAGCGAGAAATCACAACAGCAACGAAAACAAACCATCGAGTACAAGTAACAGCAATACCGCTGGTAGTAATACTGCCAGTTCGAGTAGCGGCGGTACTGGTGGCGGTGGTAACCGAAATGATGGTAAGCACGAATACATCGCTCGCATATTGCCGTTTCTGGAACAAGAAAGCGAGGACTGCTTATATTTGAATATATATCTGCCGTTCGCAAAAGGTAAGCTCATCGCATTTGTGATGCAATATTCAATGCAATTCTTACCATTCTCTGCAATTTATTAATGATATGCAAATTGAAGGGCCAAAATTAATAATCAACTAATTTCATATTGACTAATGTGCTCAGTCGAGAAATTAAGCATAAATAATTTCAAAGCGATGTCACAGGTCGTTGACTAATTTAGAATTGCTTAATGGCAATCAAAAGAAATCAAAAGACCAAACTTCGCTCTATCTGTCGTAGCACTCGCTTCATACTTCGATATCTTCGAAAGCGGACACGTATTTGACATGCAAAACTCACAAATCTGCGAAAAAAATAGAACTTAAAACCTTTGTTTTGTGCACAGATGAATAATAAGGGCTGCGAAAATGTCTATCTTTCATTGAAGAAAAATAATAATAGAAGCATAAAAAATATTTTTGACATTAGAATTTAGTTGCATTTGAAGAAGCGAAATTTCTTCTCTCGCTTTCTTTTCTTGAAGTAAAAGCATTTTCTTCGAATGAGAGCAGAAAAGTTTTTACTTGAAAGAGTAAAAAGCGATACATTTCATGCACTTTTAAATATTGACATTTAAAATGTGAATTTTTATCGCTTATCTATGTGAATGATTCTCTCTTGCTATCTTTTCTTTATCATTCAAATTTAACCATCAATACAAAGAAATTTGGATATCACTTTATTGAATTCTTAATATTTTTTGTCAAATGAGAAAATTATTCTCACATATTATGTAACAGAGGAGCTTTAAAAATTTAAATATAGTCAAATCTTTTTTTATGAACCAAAATTTTCATACCTTCGAGTGTTAGTTTACCTCATTTTTATGAACTCTGGTTTTAATGAGCAATTTTTTGTACAAAAAGTGGTTTACGAAAAACGAGCATTTCAAAATAAAATTTTAATTTAATTGTTGTTAAATCTACTCGAATATAGGAGTCATGATATTTGAAAGAAGAGAATTGTCTCACAGAATAAAATAAAAAAGAACGTATTTATTAATCAGAACTTAAAAGAAAATTTTAAAAATTCAACAAATCACTTGAGTTGTGTTACAGATTTTGTTCTTTTTCATACATAAAATCAGAGATGAAAATTATTTATACAATTTTTTTCGTCTAATAATGAATTAGAAGTGAAATTTCTTTAATTACCAAAAGTAATTGAATAATGAAAACTATTAGAAATAAATTTTATGAGAACAAAAGAAATTTCATATTTACAATGAAAATGCAGCATCATGTTTAAAAATTCCTGTTCGTGATTTTTTTGATAGTAAGAATTTAAAATTAAATTTGAAATTTTATTATCCGCACAATGCACATCACATATCATAGAACTTTAAAATTAAAAATGGTAAAAAATTTTCGTAATTTTTGCAAAAAAAAATCTCTTGAAGAAACAAGATTTTCTACTTTCAAATCAAGTGAATTTAACTTTTTTGCATTAGAAAAAGGTGAACGATCGCAAAATTTGATCTTCATAAGCAGTATTCTAATATAAAAACTATTCGAATATAAAGACAATGAGAGTCAAAGAATTTTTCAAAAAAGATTTCCATAAAATGTCTGGCCTTTTCATGTGAATATAAATAATTTTAAAAATTGATCATGTTTAAATTCACAAGTTTTCAGATTGAACATTGAAGCGGATTTCATAAGATTCTGTGATACAATACAATTAATAAAGGGGCTTCTTAAAATTTATTGCAAAATTTTTTATAAAGTCCTTTTTACTTCGCTGTTTTGTTTCTATCATAGCTCAACTCTTCTCACGTCAGCTATTCCATTCTGCTTCTAAACTATTATTGAGTTCTTTATATGCCTTACTCTTTTTCAAAGTTTCATAAATATAAATATATGCAAATTTACGGAAATCTTTTTGCAAATTTATTTTTTCCAACCCTTCACTGAATGTTAATTTTTTGGAAACAATAAGCTCTCGCATGGGAACAAAACGATTCTTTTTTGACAAAATGTATGCATCAACTCATTTTCTTAATGAATTTTTATTTATGAATAAATAAAAAATCGATGACCTTAAATTTACATCGGCCAAGTGCTTTCTTGATTATCATTTACAAGTTTATAATCGCTCTTATTTTTATATACATGAACAGAGTTAACTTTTCGACAAATTTCATCAAAGGTCATTGATTTCTGCATTTTAGAATATTTTCAAAAGCCTTCGATCGCAAAAATATCCCAATTTCTATTAATTTAATTATATTGTTAAGAAGAATCGAAATAAAAATTTGCTCTGAATAGTTTTCACTGAAATTTATAATTTTGATTTATTTTCTTCATTAATCATAATTTAATATGCTTCACCAAATTTGAATCCTGATTTGTGTTGAATTTTTAAACTTTAAAACTAAAAATCTTGTTATTGGTGAGAATATCACTTAAGCTTTAAGAAAATTCAAATTTTAAACGAAAAAATATATTGATTAAAAAGTACTAATTGGATAAATAAAATGATTATAAAAAATTTAGAGATATAAAGAGATTCTAAGGCTTTAAAAAGTTTTCGGAAACATGAAATAATGGTATTCGCAGATTCAAAAATTGTTTTCATCCTCTGATACATAAGTTATTAATGTTTCTAGATGAAGCATTCCATATCATAAACAGTGTATATGCATTTCATGCTTCTCGCTTTTCACTATTTTATCGTTCCTTTTTCTAGTAAGCGATGTGAAATAAAACGTTTGCTACCATTTCGAATAACAAATGTAAAAGCGTAAAATATATGACTTTGGCGTGCAATGGTATTAAGATTTTAGTATGTAGATTTGTTCGCCAAAAATATGATTTATCCGCGCCTCTTTTTCTCTAATTTTTTTTTTACATTTTATGTCGATTTATTTCAATTTCTCGTCCTTTTTATAACTTTTTTTAAAATAATTTTTAAATCGAAAAATGCAAAAACTTTCACAATGCAAAAGTGTGAAAAAAATTGAAAAATGCAAAAAGATGCAATCTGAAATAGATAAGAGAAGCGACACAAGTTAAGAAAAAGGATTGTTGTTGAAGTTAAGTGAAAAGTTATTGAATTTTTTCTTTCTGAAAGCAACTAATGTTAAGAAAAGTGAAATTGTTTCGAGTATTACTTTTACAGACCTTAACAACAATTTCAGCTTTTTCGAAAGGATCATTTCTGCTTTCTATAAGCTATCTTAAATCTTCAAAGCAGCAAAGTAGAAAGTATTTTTATTTTATTTTTTCCTATTATTTGCTTGAGGCAATCATCTTTGTTGATTAAAGCGCTTTCTATTGAGAATCTTTAAAAGTTATTTTGCTCTAAACAAAGTTCGAAAAATCAACAAATAAAAATTGAAAATGTGAAAATATCAAAAGAAGTAAACGCAAGAAATGAGTTTTGAAAATGTGAAAAAAATTAAAAATTCTACTTCTTTCAGCTACTTGCTTCTTTTTGAGTTTTTTATTCATTTTGAGTTAGGGCTTTAGAAAAGAGCAGAGTAAAGAAAAGAAAATAGACTTTATAAGTTGAATTCGGACGCAGTGAGCAAAAAATAAAATTTCTATAAATTACTTCGATTCAACAAAGCAAAAAGGAAAAAGAGAGCGAAAGAGAAAAAGAGAGAGAGTGAAGTTAAACAAAGATAGGCGCAAAAGGGAGAGACAGACTGAGAACTAAGCGAAAGAAGACAAAAGTGAACGCGATCCTAATGAAGATGTTTGGAATGGTTTCGAGGAACAAATTGTTTGGTAGAGTACAAAAAATATATAACGGTTCGCGTTAAAGAAGCGAACATAAGTACAAAAAAGCAAAAAAACGAAAATTGTTTCTCTTCGCTTCTGCCTCTCTATATTTAAGCGATTGTTAAAGTTATTTATGAAAGTGTCGAATATAAACGCGAATATAAGACATCGAGAAGCGCTCAAAATGGCCCCTTTCTCTGCCGCCGCTTCACTTTTTTCGACAACTTTCTACTGTTCGAGTTCAAAATTGCCGAGTTCATTGTTTTACTGTACATTATTTTAAACTAATAGCATTCTTTGTCTCCCTATTTTGCTTCTTTTCATTTCATTTCGCTTTTTTGCTCTTTGCTTTATCGCGAGCGAAGCAAATGCAAAGAGCATCTCTTCTCGCTCCTTCCTCCTCTATTTTTACGCGTTATACTTTTTAAGGAAAAACTTTAAGTACGAAATAATACAGTTGAAAAAATCGTTTTAACTTAAGTGCAGTTATTTCAATTTTTATGCATTTTTTCATCTTCTTTTTTTAATAAGAAACTTCCGCCTCTGCTTTAAAATTGAATTTTAAACTTTAATATTTCTTTTTCCACTCCACAACATAAAGGCTATTTGTTGATAGAATATAAAATAAAATTTATTATAAATAAGAGCATATTTGTACTTATTTTACATCGAGGAGATGAAAAATTATGAATTTCAGTGTCTTTTATGTCAGGAAATTGAAAGATAAGAAAAAAGTAAAAATTCTCTATTTACTTAAATCCATTTCTATGATATTTATGTAGTTTATTTTTTATTAATAATTTTCATGATTAATATTGATCATATTTCAATGCAAGAGAATATCTCTTTTTGAGTAACTTTTTCTTATGCTTTTGCATTTGTACAACTTTTATTTTTGCTTTCTTAAACAAATTTCTTATGTAAATTAAAAAATTTTTTCCTTCTTCGTGCCATCATTTTCATGCTTAATGTAATAAAATCTCTTTGATGCGTCTTTAAAATCGCCAACAAGCGAATCGCTTTTTTTAATAATCTTTTTCTAAATACTTTGCAATTTGAATACGAATTAAACGAAAAAAGTCGAAACTTGAATCAAGTTTGCTTTATTTTTGCAACTCTTCCAACATAACATAATATGAAAATAATTTGAGCTCAAATAAAGCCTATTTCGTGATTTCCTATTATTTGAATTTGTTTGAAATGAATTTTACACACTCGCGTGAAAAGAAAAAACAGCGCAATGTGAATGGAATCATTGAGTGAATTGAAGCTTTTTTCAAAAGAGTTTTTCAAACAACTAAAGAATTGCTTTTCGTTTTCTATTTTTCCAACAGATATTTTACATTTTCAAGCCTTTTCTAATTATTTCTTTTTGAAAAGATAAAAATTTGTTTCATCAAACGTTTACAGGAGCAGTGAAATCACAAACAACAAAGAGTGATGTTTGAATTCATTTCGGTGAAAAGCGTATTCTAGTTTAAAGTACATTAAATCGTTTAAAGTTTAAAGGATTTAGCTGAAATTACATGTTCTATGTGACTTGAGCTCACTTTCAAATATTCAAAATCTTTATGTTAAATGTTTGAAAGCTTATCATTTGTTTTCAAATAAGCACTTCATTTTCACTTGATTGATCATCGTTTTTTAAAGCAACGTTAAGTCTATGGAAGGTTTATTCGAATTCTAAAAATGATTTCATAAACTTGCGATGATTGAACATGAATGAAACTTTGCATCAATGTACGCCATGAACTGAGCTCAATAACATTCAGGAACAATGTTTTCTTATTTTTCGTTTCTACTTATCTAAATTGATAAAATATTGACTTCTTTCCGTTTCGACACTTTTTCATCTGCAAAATATCAAAATTTCAAAATTGATTTAAAAAATGGTTTTATAATTTTTAGCACAATAATAATTCAAATATAAAATTAAAATGTAATTTAGCAGCAAATTGACATGTAGAATTTATATTCAAACGAAAAATGGAATACTGCGAAGATAATTTTACACCAATGTTTGGATTGAAATTTTTTTTTTACTCCTTTTATTTTGATCGCGAGCCACTCAAGTATTCCAATAAACTGCTGTTCTTGATTATTCATATGGCATACATTATGTATAGTTTCATCGATGTTCAATTATAATAAGTTTATGAAATCGTTTTTAGAATTTAAATATGCCTTCAATAGACTGAACGCAGACTAGATTGCTGTGCTCATTTGAAAAACTAATGACACGCGTCCACTCATTTTGAATGTTTGAAAGCGAACACAAGTCGTGATCCTCAATTCACGTTGAATATTTCCTTTTATAAAAGTAGAAATGAACATTGAAATGAAAAAAAGTTGAAAGGAAGACCGATTAGCGGCTGAAACGTTATAAACGAGCGTTGCATTGAAATTTGTCGAGTGATTTATCGATCTAATTTGGCAACGATAAATTAGGACTGTGATTGAATCTAATTTCCACTTTGTACGTGAACATTGTACGTGTGCACATTTTTTTTCTTCGTTCGCGGTGGTTATTTGTGCGCCTTATATTCGACACCGAAAATGTGTAATTTATAGCTGATGTTCATTTAGCGTTACGAGTATACATAATGCTTTCTCTCTATCTTTCTTTTCTTTTTTGCTACTTTACTTTATGAAATTTCATTTTTGATCCTTTTCCGAAATTATTTTCGCTAAGTTGTGTCTCTGAAAATTGGCGCTGATCATAATTTAACATAGTACAGTGAGAAGAGAAAACGAATGGATGCAAACTTCGCTTTTATCCAATTGTTAATCGCAAAAGGATGTCATTTACAATTAAGACGTGTGCGCTTCTCTTTGTCTACTAAAATCAAAGACATTTAATGCATTTTTCATTTCTAAATTTTCCATTTTTACCAAAGTAAAATTTGTGATTATCTCGCGAGGAAGAAATTTGCTGAGTAATAACTCATTGCGGCTTTAAACTTTTGTATGAAAAAGCTAAATTAAACTTCAAAAAGTTCTCCAAGTCGCTTTTTAAATAACTACTGTGGGAATTGAATCTTTTTGCTAGAAATTTCACATAATGGCACTTTCACTTTTATTTTTACTTCGAAAGTCGCTTCTGAATAACGAATGAATTACTGCTAGTCACTGAGCTTGACTTAAATGCACGCTCTATATAGTAATTCGAATTTTAATTTCTAAAAAATGCTCGCGTATTCTTTGAACGAATTATCGGCTGAAAGCTTTGAGTGAGAATTTTTATCGATATTTGCAATAAAGTTTTCTTCGCTTTCTTCGCTACTTTTAAAGTTTGGATGCAGAATAAATTTGCTTATATTTTACACCACTGCGCTTCTTTTGTGCGAATATAATGACGAAGTACAAAGTACAGCGTATTGCAACAAGTCGCGAACAAAGGACGCAGAGGTTATTTGAATAAGCTATTTTTGTGCATAAGCTGTAATTCAACTCGATAAGACGAAGTTTTTCGACGATAATTGCTAACCAAAAACAGCAGCGAAAGCAATGACAAAGCAGCGAACAGAAAATCTTGAAATGAATACTGTAATAACAACGATAATCATATCGCTCTTCTGTTGCTCTTGCTTAAAGTAACAAAAAAGCGATAAAAATCGAGTAAATTAAAAGCATTGTTTTTCTCTTTCTGCAAGCATTTCACTCGATTTCGTCACAATCTAATTCTGTTTGCAGTAACGCTGTACACATACGCTATGTAATAAAGGATGAAATTAAGAGTAAAAGAAGAGCGAATAGCAAGAAAAGCCGCACACTTCATAAATTCGGCCAACATTATTTTATCTAATTTAAAGGCCGATTCCGTTATCGAAATTATACGAGGAGCGAGAGAAAAATGAGTACAGCTTACAGTATTAAGTGATATTACGCTGACTGTAGAAGCTTTCTGCAAACTAGTATTTCCGTTTCGATCATTTGTTTTCAGTTTTTTTCTTCTTTTTTCTCTTATTTTTGCAAATTTAATTGCAAACAATACACGATCAATTCTGACAGAGAAGAAACTCTTTTTTCTTCGCTCCGCGTTCCTTTTCTCCGTCTTTTGTTTCATTGCAAACAGTAGAAAAAGTTTTGCTTCTTCTTTTCTATTAGTTTTGTTTCACTTTTCAATTTTTCTTTCGTTTACTTCGAAACGAAAGTCTAAAAAGTTTCGACTAAGCATTTAATCTAACATCGTTCACATCGCTTTTTTTAAATAAAAATGAAAACATTTTTCGATTTAAGTTTGTTAGTTGGAAAAAATCAATCAACTTCAAAGTTAAATGAAAGAAAGTAAAAAATTTTCTGCTTTTTGTACGAGAGCGCAGACTTTTTTCCTACTTCCAATCTTTCAAATTTATTAATTTCATACGTTACATATTTTCATTGTGTAAAGGAAAAATGAAATAAAGTATAATGCTTATAAAAGTGGTCACATCTTTTCAAATCATAGATCATAATTTTTGCGAATTCATTTTGGTGTAAAGTTTATCTCTCTTTACCTCATGTTAAATTTTATTTTTCTTCAAAATCAATCTTTCTTTTATCAAAAATATGCTTTTTATTTCTTTTTTATCACTTTTTATAAACCTTTTTCTTCATATGCTTAAAATTTTTTAATTTCATTATGATAAATTTCCAAATTTCACTCAATGTACGTTTGAAAATAATCCAATTTTCAAAATTATGCGGTTGCATCAATAAAATCTCTCAAGATTGTAGAAAAAATTTTCGATTCTTTTGATAAATCTGATTTTGAATTCTTATTTGAACTTTTCTTACTTTACTTGACGAAATGTTTATTTTAAAATGATACCAAATATTTCAAAAATTTAAATTGTCATTTCTTGAAAATTTTATTCTGAAGTGAAACAGACTGAACTTTAAATGCGATATTCAAAATTTAAAACATCAGAACTAATAAAAAGTGCTCCACGTTTGGAAGATATGTGAGCACTTTTTATTTCAATTCAAATGAGTATATTAATAAAAAATGTTTTGACTTCTCTGAATAACTCACGACTTCTAACCAATATTGATAAAATTTTATAAAAATAGATTTGGGTGATTTTTTAAGTAAATTTCACTTTTTATTTTATTTTCTCAAACTTCAGTTTATTTCATATTCATTTGCTATTTCTATCATTCTAAATCTGTTTTAGCAATATATCTTGCTGATAAGATAGCAAATTTATTTGCATTAAGCTTTATTTTGTAAAAATTAATATTTCTTCAAACTTCATTTTGAAAGTTTGCTAAATAAATATTTAAAACAAGTTCGAATTAAATGTTAAAATTTAGATTTTCTTATGATCATAGAATTCATGGAAAGGCATTTATACAGTTTCGGAACAAATGTTTGTTTCGGATCGATCCTTTAAAGTAATATCACTTAGAAACGCATCAGTTTTGATCAGCGTTCGCAGCTAAATTATAAACACCTTTAAAGTTAAAACTCAACAAAATAGCTTAAATAAACAGGTTCACTACATTCTATTGAAAGTGAAAAGCATAGAATGTGTTTCATTGAATGAAAAAATTATTTTTAATTTTTATATGATGATTTTATTACATGTGACTTAAGCTGCTTTTTTTATTTGTTAGAACAGGAAGAAATTAGAAAGAATTCTTTAAAATTAATTCTCTTTAAAAATGTCGAACTAAAAATTAAGTGAAAAATTACGAGTTCAATATTATTCTAACTTTGAATGCTGAGACAAGGATTGAAAAACTGATTTCTAAATTGGACAGATACCTTATTTTTTCGGGAAATAATCTGCCGTTATGCATATTGGTTGCTTGCTGTTCATATTGTCATCGACAAATTGAAGACCAAAGTTTTTCGCTTTTTCTTATCATATTTTCAAGCGATTGCAAACAGGTGAATGCAGAGAGAAATGCTCTTTTGTTAATGAAAAATTCACAACTAACTCGCTTTTTACTTTATTTCGTTTTCTTCTTCCAAAACTCACTTTACAAATGTGCATTTAACGTGTGCAAACGAAAGCATTGATAGTGATTTGCTGTGGTTTATTAAAAATCACGAGTTATCGTTTGTTTGCTAAACGAAAGTTCTGTGCAATCTTTAAGTTTTTTCAGTTCAACTCACTGTTCTTTCTTTTTTTTCAAAGGAAAGACAAGAAATTAATTCTATCGAGAACATTTTCGTTTCTAACAGTGTTTAGTTATAAAATAATTTTATATTTTAAATTGAGAGACGGGCGCTTAGTCAGCATCTCTTCATCAATTATTTCAGGAACAAACATTTTTTCCGAAACTGTATATAGCTTTATATAAATTAAGTGTCTTTCTTATTAGGATGAATAAATTGAAAAATCCGTTCTAAAGAGGCAAAGATAATTAATTCGAACGAAGCTAGTCATATAAAAATTCATAAGCATTGTCAAACCATAAATAATCACTGCCAGAATGTTTTGAGATTATTTCATTAAAATTACCCGTTTTAAATAGCAAAACATTCTGTCATCGACTGTGCATGAGACTTGTACATAAAAGTTAATACTATAAATAATTTTCACATTTCAAAGTTATTTCACCTGGCAAATTTCTCTATTACTTACAATTAAATAAGCAAAAATAGCAGAACTTTTGTTCATTCTGAAATTAAAGTTCTGAAGTCAAGAATGACTAAAATAACATTTAGATCCTAACATCGATTACACTATGTCAGTTCTCATAAAAACATGCTTTTTGCATGACAACTCTTTATTTTTTAACTATCTTGCTATTATACCAAAAATTTTTATGTCTGAGAAATTTTTGTGATGACTACAGCTCGCTGCTGGAAGTTGGCACATATGGTGTGTGTTACGAAAACTAATTCTTCCTTCAAGCTTTCAACGATTTGTAGTAAATCCTCAAAATGTCGTTTGTTTTCGGTTTTAATTAATTTTTCCACTGCACGCTAATTTCAAATTTTGAGCACACGTATGCATTGGCAAGAGTAAGAGACATAACAACGGCGAACAAAGCCAATCGGCTCGTGAAAACACTGTTCATTATTGCTTCACGCTCAATAAGTCGCGTTACATCTCTCTGTGACGCTGTTTAGAAGGTAAATAAATAAATTTAGTTCACGGCCAATAAGCAATCATGTAATACATTTTATCATGGAGAAGCTTTTTGTTTCCGCGAACCAAAACGTAAACTAAGTATCCACAAAAAAATGGCGCACCGCCGAAAAATAAACGTGACACAGGAAATAAATGACATTTTTTTCTTGAGAATTATTGCTAAGAATGGAGGGTAAAGGCAGTTTCAAATAAAACGTTATACACAATGATACAAAAAATTAAATGCAGTTTACGGTTTGAAGTTGATATCACACAAGAGACACGTTGTGTGACAATACGTTTGAAAGTAGTTATTTTTTAAGCAATAAAGCGTAAAAACCGAAAGCTGAAAAGCGTAATGTAAAAGTAAAACTAACGGATGAGTGTTTCACTCTTTTTAAATGAGGAAAATAAAAAAAGCTGCGATCGATCTGTTTAATTCATTTCGGTTAAATTACACAAGCGATTTGAGCGAATATCTGCTGCTCGAAAAAATGACTTTTTTGCCAGAATCTTTGCTCCTTAAGCAATGGTTTACAACTTTTTTGTACGGATGCGGAAATTTTAAATCTACTCTTGCTTTTCGTGCGTCATTCTCTGCGCGAAATGTGAACACCGTGTTTTATTTTATTTCGAGTTCACTTTCGTATTCAGGTGAAAAGCTCACATTTTGAAAAAATCTTGTTGAAAGTACAATACTTTAAGTCGTTTTGCTTTGCTTCAAAAAAACAAAAATTAAGTTATTTGTATTCAAGTTTCATTTTGAGGTTAATGGCTGGTATAAAGTTTAAAAAATCGGAAAAAAGCAAAAAATAAATTTAGGACTTAAACTTGTGTTCGTTGATTTTCGCCGAAAAGCAGCGAAAAAATTTTAAAATCGTGTTCAAATTTATTTGTATTTTTAGTGACGCTCGAAATTTTTTTTCGTTATTAACTTGGAAAGAAGCGAAAACCGGCGCGCTTTGCCGTGAAGTACGCTTTAGGGCTTCGCGAGGCAAAAAACGTCGCTTCACGACATATGTAGTTAAGTGTCGCTTCGTTTAAATTATGAGCGACATTTTACTCTTTTTTTTCTGTTTTGCTTCACTCTAACAAAAACTCAAACATCAAAAGAGATGCGCTGCGAACAGATTTCAATGCTAGAGTTCAATGCAAACAGTAGAAATCTGCTCATTTTCAGAATATGTGCGCGTAAAATATATCAACGTAAGAAAGTATGAAAATAAAAAATTTTCATTTTTGCTTTAATCTGAAAATGGTATCGCTTTTAAGGCGAAAAGGAAATACAAGCTCACAGCGTGCAGCATTTGGAAACAAGCGATATTTTTTGGCTTCGACATCGCCTTTCGCAGTAACGCATTCTCTTTTTTCGTTTCTTCTTTTTCTTCTTTCTTGGCTCGTTTTTATATCACAACAAACTGTTGTCACAATAAATGCAAACAATTTCTTGTATTTCTTTTTCTTTCTTTAAAAACTAACCGTTTTCAATTTCTTTCACTGTCATAGGAAAAAAACTGCAAAATCTTTGTGCCATTAATCTTGAGGCGAGAAAACTTTTTAAGCTTTTTTATGAATTGGAATTAAAATTAAGATGAGAAAATGATCAAATTTTTTCTTTTCAACCTCGCATTGAATGAAATGAAGCGATATTAGGGTTTTATGTGATCGCTGCTCTTATGCTCAGTTTCTTTATATCGTATCAAGTTGTGTCCAAAAAAACATCGTTCTTCTTGCAAAGATGGTAGAGAAATATATATACAGATAATATATAAAATATAAAATACGTTTTTTTTTGCGAAATACAAAAGTGAAACGAAGAAAAAGTGTAGTAAAGCCAAGCAAATGTATAGCTTTTCTCAAATATTGTTGGAAAGTAAAGCGAAGCGACGAACGCAAAGCCAGACGCCGGGGTTACAATCGATACGATCGTTATACCCATACTTTAGTATAACACACACACACACATACGCACAATACACACACACATAGATTGAACACGATGGAGAAAGAGAAAAAATGTATATTCTTTATTATTCGACACCCGTTCGTCACTTCAATACATCCTCATTCGATATTCTCTTTATGCTCGCAGACTGATTAATCTTTGCTTTCCATTTAAAACAAAGTCGCCTTTGTCTCGGCCATCAATTAACTTAAGCTTGTCGAAAGGCAAAAGTTTAATTCAATTTAGGACATGAATTGATATGAATGTAGGTTGACAGCCTTTTAATTGCAAAAAACATGCCTAAAAAGGCTCAATCTTTGCGCGAATCTTTTCTTCAATTCTCAAAATGAAGACAGCTGTGACACTGCAAATTGACTATTTTAGATTGTGTTCAAGTTATAATAGTCGCAGAAAATTGAAATCATTTTTCGAACGTGTGAAAGATTTTTTACTTCCTTTATAGATCTTAACTCGTAATGAGCTCAAGTTTTATTTTTCTCTAATGAAACTTTACACAGTAAACTTTGTCTTGGAAAACTAATTGTATCGAGAATGTTTTATAAGAATTAAACTTAATGTAGAAAAACGCAGTCAGAAAAAGTTTCGTCTTCACAAGACGCAAACTATAATCTAATTTGCATAACAAAATTAGATTCAAGGTTCAGTTCTTGTTTCAGAACAAAGTAAACATTTCATCTTAACATTAATAATAAGTAACATTATCGCAGCGGTTAATAGATTTTCATTATTCTTTGCAATTGAATTCGGTAAAAACTTTATTAATTCTGAAAATCTTTCAAAAAAATTATTTATTAAGGTGGCCAAACTCATCACCAACTTCTTTCATGTAACAAAAAAAATCTTTTATCATTTTTATCTCACGGAATAAAATCAACTTTTACGTATTAATTAATCTTTTTTTAAGCAATTGCTTATTTATTTCAAGCACTCTAAGCTTTTTTCACACACAAACAAAGCGATCGATTGAAAGGCAGAGAAAATGAGCTTATTAATTGAATGAAGTTTCCCTAAAAACTTTGAAAACAAGCATTGGAATAGGCCAACATATTCATCTCTTTATGATATTTTGCCTGAAGATTTGTTTGTTTTATTTTAATTAAACGAAAAAAGCAACGATAAATTCAAAACTGAAAATAATAACGAAAAAACTTAATTAGTTTCTACTCTGTTTTTAAAGAAGAAAATTTCTCTCATTGTATAGATGTCACCATGTAATAACGCGAAGATGATAAATTTCTTTCTTCGCACTTTTAATCATGATCAAATAATACAATAAAGTACACTCGTGGCCACGATAACTGCTATATTTTCTATATAAAACTTGAATTTCAACGGGTAAGGTAACATAACAATGTGGCCACGAGTGTACCTATGTATCCGACGAGTGTCAATTGGAAATTTAATAAGCATTTACCCTGAAAGCAAATTTTGATATGTTCTATATCGACAATTACAAAGCGTTAGGTGCATGTACTTTCAATGTATTGCATTTATATCTAGTATCAATAATTATTGCTTTCGAAAGTAATACACGCATAACAGCAATTTGATTGGTTTGACATTTATCTGTTATTTCTCTAGTATTATTACTCCGACAAAATTGGCTTCATTTTACTTATTTCCATATTTTTTAGCTCCCAATTGCTTTACTTACGATGTTAGAATCATTTTGCTTTCACTTTGTGAGCTTTCAGAATTCAAATTAAAAAGGAACTTTGAAATTCTCTTTTCTACGGCAAAGAATTTCAACGTTTTTTTTGCACACTTATATATAAAATTGATGTTGATACTTTTCGGATTATTCGCTGAATGGAGAATTTAGTGACTTTTGTGACTCTGACAACTTCAGTATTCAATATAGTAAACGATTATTTGATAAATCGATTGCTTTAATCAATAGTTGATTTGGACTTTTTACGAAGAGAAGAATCTCTTTTTACAGTTCACAATAAAATGTAAAGTAAGCAAGCGTTACAAAGCGATGATGGAAAAAGGGCGAACAATCGTGAAAAGAGAAATCATAATTTAAACATGAGTTTGAAATCGACTCAAATTGCGAGATAAAAAATTTCATTCTTATTCTTTAATTTTCAGCAAGAATTGTTCGAAGACTTAGTGAACAGTGCACATTTCTATTTATTCGATTGATTTGCTATGCATTGAAAAATGTAAATCACTTTCACACAATACAAGCTTCAAAGCGAAAAGTTTCTCGAAGACAAACAAAGCAAACAAAATAAAAACTTAAATCAATTTAAATTTAGCAAATGCCACATTAAGTTTCCATTCTTCGCATTCACAGTTTTACTTTCATTTCAAACACTTTTTTCGCTTCTCAAACACAGACAAAGCTTTTGAATAAATTATTGACATTTGACTTTTTACATATAGAACCTGGTAAAACAAAGCTTCCCATCATGGTTTTTGTCCATGGAGAGTCGTACTTTTGGGGCACTGGCAATGCGTACGATGGAACGATTCTAGCTAGTTACGGTGATGTGGTCGTCGTTACGTTAAATTATCGATTGGGAGTTTTCGGTACGTTCATGAATATTAATATTTCTGTTTGTTCTTATTCTCTATATTATTTAACTCAGCTCTTTGTTTACTCATTCGGTTAATTTTTGAACTGCGAATTTTTATTTGCCAGCTTTCTTCTTAAATTTAATATTCAAGTTAGCATTGAAAGGCATTTGATTATATATACAGTAACGTCATTTGCCATGGGTTAAACTTCAATTTAATTGAATAATCTTTTGCATTGGCTAGAAGACAATGTATACATAGGATTTCGTTATATTTTGTTTATTAAGCTTCAATATTTAAGATTTGCTTAGAACTCATAAACTCTTTAAGTCCCAAAAAATTCCTTTATTTTGTTATTATCAATCAAAATATTCATATTCAATCAAATATAATTACAGCTTTGCTTTGAAAACTTGAAATGTAAAATGTTTAGAATTGAATCTTTTTATAAATTCAAAATCCAGTTCTAACGACAGTAAAATTGATTTATGCTTTGAAAGTTTTAGTTCAGGGTAAAGAGATAACACGTTAATATCGTTTAAAACTGCACAATCTGTGAAAATTTTCGACGCAAATTTATAGAATGGAGCAATGAATCTATAAACTCATAAAGAGAAGAATAAACAGATTTTGCGTCGGTAAAATAAACTTTTCGTTTGAATACCCCTGTAATATCTAGAGAGTGAAAAATTATTTTATTGTATAGAAAATTATTTTATTAAGCAAAATTTTATACTTCGTTCAAAACGCATTGAATTAACTCTTTTCTTTTTTATAATATTAAACTGAAACTCGAAAGTTTTTCGATGAGATGTTCTCAATTAATTGAATTTATTTCAAATAATTCGTCCAAAATGAGTATTTTTATTGTCAATTTAAGCTACTTTGGAATAAATTCATTCGCTAATAAAGTGCAACTGAATTTAAATATTGTGAAATCATTGTTTAATAAGCAAAAATTTTAATTTCTTATTCTTATAAGCAATATTAGAATAATTCTAATTCGCAATTTTATAAAACTTTATTTAAAATGTAAGTGAGAATTCATTGAGAAGCCTTTTTAAAATAGCCTTTTTTGAACTACACAACATCTATCAATTTAGATAGCATTTCAAAATTTTCTCTGGTTGTACTTTATTTTACAATAAACTCATTTCACCCTATGTTGTTAGAAGTAAGTTTTAACATTAAATACATGTTGTTCATAAAGTGTGAAATCACTTTTTTGAATAACAATGCAGACAAACCTCTGTTTTAACTATTTTGCGAAATATTGTTATTCAAAAAAGTTCAACTTTCTGAACAGCCTGTATATTTTTTAAATAAAATTTTGCTTACATATACAAGACTTAGAACAAGACTAAAAATTATTCAAATTTCCTCGAGAACTTCGACTCTACCTACTTGTTGTCACGTTCATAATTCCTAAAACATGCTCTTCTTGCTAACAAGCATCTGAAATGAATCAATAGCTATATTTATTGACTTATGCAGCGAAAGATTTGAGGTACATATTAATAAGGTAATAGGTAGGCATTTATTAAAAATATTAATTATAAATTAAAAATGTATTTTTAATTTAAAGCTTGTCGAAAAAGTTTTCTTGTTTTGCTTCATAAAATCGAAGTTTCCGAATAATTTTTAATTTCTTGTCATATAAGTTCTGCACTCTAATAGTAACAATTTCTTATCATTCAAGTATTTTTAAAAGTAAAGTAATTATTTCATTAAGAAACTGCTTTGTTTCATTTCTCGAAGGAGTGTTACGCTAAAACAAAATAAAACTCAGAAAATACAGAAGCTACTATCTCAAAACTGATTTAAAAAATTATAAAATTTTATATTTTTTCTATAGATGAGTAAAAGTTTGAGAACAGGTTATTTTTTACAAAACATAGACAATCAATAAAATCAATATATTGGAATAGGCAGATTGGATATTAGCTATATAAGCATCTGCTAATTATTAAAGGTTTATTAACTGATGGAAAAATTAAAGAATGATGTAGTACTTCGGCAAGCAAAACAAAAAAAAAATCATTCATATTTTCACAGATTCAAAACAAAATTCACCAAATTGAGATTTCTGCGACAGATTGTCATTGTTTAAATTGACAAAATATACACACTGATATTCAGAAATAATCTCTTGTTAGAAATTTATTTTAAACAAGAAACTCCTAGTTTTAATTTAATTACTGTGATTCTAAACTAATGAAAAGGTCTTGAATATGTTTAATTTTGTTTAAGTTTATTTCATTTTTGCTCTACTATTCTTAATCATGCTTGATAAATATTCAATTTTTGCTTTAATAATTTTTTTTTCTTTAATTTTTTATTTCTTTACCTACCAACTCAATTTAGTTTTTTACAAGCGTATAGAGCAAAATATATTAATTTTGCTGTTTCAGTTCGTATTAAGTCGAAATTTAATAATTTCATGCACTTTTTACTAGAAAGTTAAGTTCAGTAAAGTTTTTTATTTTAAAATAAAACATTGAAAAGAGTTAAAAATAATTTTGATATCGAAAAAAGTTAATTCATTTGTAAAAAACTATCAAAACTTTGTCTCGCTTTGCACGCTATTCTATGTTTCAAATTGAATGCAATCTGAAAAATATTGACAACTTAAATATCATAAATCATTCAATTATTTGCGATCATAATTCCTTCATTCGAAATTCTGTGTAAATTCATTCTATATTTTCATAGCTTTTCTTGAATAATAATCTTATTAATGAAAATTAAATGACTTTTGTGAAAATAAATTAGATTATGGTAGAGACAAATATTAAATTGAATAACATGTTTTTGACGAGACTTAATGCGAATTCATTAATCAACACTTCATCTTTAGTGTAAGAAACATAAAAAATTTCCTAAGTTTTCTTTTTAAAAACCTTTTAAAACCTAATTTCGCGTTTTAAGCATAAATTATGAGAAATAAGTGGCAAAAAAATGGCAAACTTAAGCAGGTTTTTGCTTGAAAAAATGCATTTTATCGTTGCTTTAAGTAGCAGTTTTATTCAACAATCCTCTCTTCACTCTTTAATGGACAACATATTTTTCATTAAATACACTCAAGGAAAGAGAAAAGTTTACATTGTTAGGTAAAAGAAATGGTTAAAAAATGTATTTCTTTTACCCAAC
>NCKU01001130.1:0-28739 GCA_003675995.1 Dinothrombium tinctorium | reverse complement strand
TTGTGGATATCAACTTTATTTATATGATAATATGCTTATTTAATGTTGTTCGGCAAACGTTTAAGTTTTCGGCTACGCCAATTTTTGCCAGCCCTACTGATAAGTCATTCGCGTACCACTCGATCGCCATAAGCAGTTTCGTTTGGCACTGGTTTCGGTAAGCGACGAAAGCAGCCTTTGCAAGTTGCAGTTTTAATCAAAACTTGGCAAAAGCAGCGCCATCTAATCGAGATCGGCGAACTCGAACAGAGTCGATTCCTTTTCCGCGCCGCCATTTCGAGTGAAACGTGTTTTCAGTTTCGATGTAAGCCTCGTCTTCGCTGTTTTACCCTCATTTTCATCTCAAATTTACCATTCTTTTTTCAGAAATAAAGGCAAGAGAAGCGTAGTGTAAAAAATGGTGGTTCAACCGTTGTCGAAACCGAAAATGGTGAAAAAACGGACGGCCAAATTCAAGCGACATCAGTCCGACCGTTATGTTCGTGTTAAGGTTCGTGATTTTCACATTTTTTGTTTGTTTTTCTCTTCTCTTTTTCGCTTTCTTTATTTTTAACAAATTACTTCGATCGTTTAGAAAAGTTGGCGTAAACCGAAAGGTATCGATAATAGAGTTCGCCGTAAATTCAAAGGTCAAATGCCAATGCCGAAAATTGGTTACGGAAGTGCGAAAAAGACAAGGCATATGCTTCCTTCTGGATTCCGTAAAGTTTTAATTCACAATGTGAAAGTAAGCGTCGTAACAAAGTGTTGAAAGCAAATACGAAAAGATTGTTGATCCAAATTTTTCAAGTAACACTTCACTGTTTCTCATTTCTTTCAAAACAGGAACTCGAAGTGTTAATGATGCAAAATCGTCGATTGTGCGGCGAAATCGCGCATTCGGTTTCGGCGAAGAAGCGAAAAGCATTGGTCGAACGCGCGAAACAATTAGCTATTCGCTTAACAAATCCAAACGCCAGATTGAGGAGCGAAGAGAACGAGTAAACCGTCGTGGTTTTTTCGCCGATAATTGTTTTTTGCAAATAAAAAATAAAAACGAGTGAAATAACAAGCGTGAATTAAATGTGAAAAGAGCCGAAAAGCGAAAAATGGTGCGTAAAAAGCGATTGAAGTGCGAGGGGCGAAAGGGGTGACCGCAGCAGCGACGGCGGCGAACAGGTGTTGAAAGCGAGCGAAGCGAAAAGCCGTGACTTGCGACAAAAACGGCGGCTGGGCGCGGCGCGTGCGCACTGCGAGCGAACGAAGGGAAGGAGAGTAAAGAATCGTTGTTTTGCGAAAAAAATTCGGGGAATGCTTTTTGAAAGTGAAAAGAGTGTCTCGTTTCTCGTGTTTCTCGTTTGCTGTTCGCGTCCCGCAAAACAGCCGCTCGCCGTGAAGTGACGAGCAGCGAGAAGAGAGGAGATTACGTGTGTGCGTTCGTTCGTCTCTCGCAATCGAGTGCTGAATTCCGTGAGTGTGCGACGAGAAACGAAGCGAACGGCTGCTCTCCGCATTCGTGCATTACGTTCGAACGCTTTCTGCCCTTCTATTTGCTGAGAGACGCGAATAAAGCAATCGGACGGCGTTCGTGTGTGTGTGCGTGTCGATCGGCCGTCTACCAACGATCGCGTCGTTCGAGCGAACGGAGAGGAGCGCACAGAGAGTTTGGAAGCGACGAGAGTGCGATTTGCTGCGACGAGAGAGTATAGAGTGCGAGAAAAACGGTGCTCGCTTCGATTGCCAGCAACAGCGAAGTTTGCTCTGTTCTCTCTCACTGACTGTGTGTATGTTTCGACCTTGACTCGAGCACACTATTTCTGAACGACTGTATATTCGATAAATATACACAACGTTCGTTTGGAGGCAAGCGAAGAGAAGAGAGAGAATCGCGAAACGAAACGAAGCGAGTTGGAAACAGCAGAAGCGAGCGAAACAGTGAAGCGAAGAGCGCGGAGTGAGAAAGCGGAGTGAGCGGAGAAGAAGCAGAAAAGCAGAGCAGAGAGCGAACGGAAAGCCAGTGAAATAAACGCAGGAACACAATGTCTGACCGCGGATCGGAACAAGACAACAACAGCACGAATCGTAAGTGTTTCTAAGCGAACCGACGACGCTTGGCTTTTGTCTCTTTCCACTCAGTCTCTCAGTGTTCGCTAAGTTCACAAAAAGAAATTAACGAATGAATCCTATTTCGGCAAATTTTGTGTATACTGTTCACAGCATATTGGCAATTTGTATTTTTTCTCATTGCGATAGGATCGGAGGAGTCGCTGCTTGGTAACGGTGTTTAGGGCTTTCGGGTTGAGATTGGGTTGCTTTTTGGGGTGTGAAAACTGAAACTGACGTGAAGCAGAATTGAGACGGAGAATTGATTCATTTGCTTTGGGCTCCTCTTTAAACGCATCTTCGATAAGATGGCGCGCTTTTGTGCATTTCATTCATCTGCCACTACTCACTTACAATCCACACACATAAGTATAACCGAATTCATCATTATTTTCATATTCCAATCTCTGTCTTATCTTTTGCATCTTTTGCTCTTTCACTCACTATCTCTCTATGTATATATTCGTTTCGCTTCCTCAACCTTTCGCTCACTCATTTTCATCTTTCTCCAATTCGCCAATTCTAACCAAAGTTAACGTTACTTGCAGACCAAAAATTGCACACTAATTGTCAAAAGGCATAACACAAGGATTTGCAACCGATCACGATTGATCGAGCTTTTTCACTTTTTTTACCGGTTTAATATTCATCTTTTTTTTTCTATGATTTGTGTGTTTTCTTCATTTATTTGACATTTCACACATTTTTTCGTCAACAATGCTTTTGTTTACATTTTTCTTTTTTGTCATTTCGATCACTCATAATTTATTTTAAAACTTGGAATGGTTGGAGTAGTTTACTGTTTTTTTCTATATTCGCTTCTTATTTTTTGTTCTCGGTTTCACGTTGTAATCTAAGATTATTCAGGTCTGTAGTTGTATTTTGATTTAAGTTCTCCTTTAAATTTTCGTTATTCAAATTTATTCGAAACAAAACTACACGCTTCTTCTCTTATTTCTAAGCATTGATTGAATTTAAAACGAAAATTCGACCAAAATTTGTTTCTTTTCGCGTTGCACAAGTTTTTCTTTTGAATCTTTATTTTATTTACTTTTAAAATAAAAAAGAAGAGGCAAGCAAAATGTTTAATCAAAAAATTTCGGAGACAAGCACCGCATATGAAGGCAAAAAAAAAGTAGAACGCTTGTCGTTTTGTCGTTAAATTTAGCTTTTTCCTCCTTTTTTCACTTTAAATATGTACGAAACATAAACCATATAATGATAAATAGTTGTCTTAATTTTTAAGCTTTGAATTCGCAAAATTTTTAACACTAATTTACTCGGTGTTTTATGTATATACATTTTGTTTATTAATTAAACTAAATTTTGTTACTTAATATTGAATAAGTGTCAAGGTTGTTGCTGACTTAGGAAAACTGACACTCTTACCATTCTGCTTATTGATAATATTGTATCGTAGTATTTTACGTTATCAATATTATGAAATTCAAACTAATCGAAAATAATTGTTTATTCGAATTCTGTCAGAATGAACGACGTATTATTTTCAATCAATGCAAGCTTTAGGTTTGAAGAAGGTTATTTTTTCAAAAATTATCTTAACTATCTACTGTGTATAATTTTTAAATGCCACATTGACTCTTAATTTATTTTCACGTGATTTAAATATGATTCTAACTCGAGAACAAATCAATGTCATTTTTAAAGCTTCCCCTTTTTCAAATTCTTTTTTAATCAACTCTTTTAAAGTAGGAGTTTACTTACCGTTGATTCGTTTTACATTGGATTTATAAGTATCATGTCTATATGTTCTCCTAGATTATATCCAACTGTATAAATTCTATTTGGATCACTTTTCATTTGATTTTTTTTTCTTCTTCATATTTATTAGCGTAACAAGTTCTTAATTAGCCTTCATTGTACCAGCATTTCGTTTCGTTTTCATTTGCGTATTCATTTATGTGTTTGTGTTTTGATCATCTAAAAGGCATAACTAATTAGTTTATTTTTCACACAATCCTTTATCTGAAATCTGAACCTTTTCTATCGGAAAGTAGTTTTTCTCTACTGAGTAGAAAAATTTAAGAATCAAAGCAAATTTTATTTTTATTATTATTACTTTTTTTTACTATCTTAGTCACCTTAATTTATCAACAACTTTGCTTCTATCCAAAACTTTCAACAAGATTTACTATTTCATTTTTTATTTAAAAAAATGTGAAAGATTAAAAAAGCGTGTACAAAACTTTCTTATTGCAAAATTAAGTTTCGAAAAGTTTAAAATTTATAGTACTTATGAAATTTTCTCTGCATGTTTGTTTTATTATTATGCAATATTTTTATTTGCAGTTAAATGTTAAAATAAAAATAAAATAAAAACGTTTTCTAAACATTCAAAATTGCATTATTTGCCTAGATAAATTGATTAATGCGAATCGATTAATGCGTAAAATCTTTTTCAATAACCTGAAAATACGTATTAAATGCTTAAAATTTGTTTTAATGCTTTAAAAATATTGAAAATTAGTGACTGCAAAGTTATTTAAGGCTAAGCAATAATATATCTATGTCAGATGAACAAAACTAACATATGTTTGCAATTGATAAATGAGAAAATTTGTTTAAAAAAAAATTAATTGTTCGTTGTCTGCCCGCATACGAAGACTTTTTTTTTTCTAATCGGTTTTTTAAAGTTGTGTCTCGTCTGTTTCGGTAAGATCAGTGAAAGAAGTAGCTATTAATGGAACTGCTACTCATAAGTTACGTGCTAGTACTTTACGATGAATGAGATAACAGGAAGGAAAACTATTTTTGCTTTCTTCTATCTATTTTCCACATTTCACAATCACCTTTCAGGGAAATTTCTTTTTTTAGTAAACCATTTCAGTTCAGTTTCGTTCGAAATATTTTAACTCCTTTTTGTATAAATTAATTTTTTATGGAAAATATTTTTAAGTTGTCGTAGGTTTGTGACATATTTTGAAAGAATCACTTCTGCGCTAAACTACACAATTTTATCTCTCTCTCTCTCTCTTTCTCTTTTTTTACACATATATGTAATCAAAGAGTGCTCGAATTGTGATCGAACCAGTTGCCATTAGATATATGGGTCAGTAAGTTCAGTCTCGTCGTCGTTTGTTTAATATCTTTACGCTAACTTACTCATTGATTGGTATTTTAGTGTTTTGCGGATAAAAAAATCACTTTGATATAATAATTATTTCATAAATATAAATATACAATTTGAAAAAAAAATTGAAAATCTTGAAGCTCGCAGAGCGAATGAAATCGATTTTGTTTTCTTGTCATTTTGCTTTAAGCAAAATTGAAGTTATAAGCTGAAGATGTAAACGGTTTTTTTTAAATTTTGAAATTTGAAAATTCAGATTTTTTTCAATGCAAAATTTAAAAAATGAAAGCTAATTTCACTAGAAAATAAAAATGTGTAATTACAAAGTCCTTGACTGTTATTTGAAGACAGGTACAATACACACCTAATTGCTGTCTGTGAATGCATCATCGAAATAAAAAACGTTACATGTTAAAGATTTTGCATGAACAAGAAATGAACGAAATGATTAATTATCGTGGGTGTAAAACAAGCTTTGAATATTTTTACCATTTGATTTCGTGAGAAATTGAATTTGAAGAGAAATTTCACATCGCCAGCATATCGTTTCGTTATATGAGAGGGGAAAGTGAGAAAAGCGAGAACAAAGAATTAAAATAAGAATACATGCGAAATTATTGTTTAATAAGAATCGAACAAATTGTTTCTCTTTCTCTTGAAATCAAAAACGTTTAATTTATGATTAATTTTTTTCAGTTGAAATCAGTTATGAAAAATGTGTTCGCTATTTCATGAAAATGAGAAAGTTTTTAACGTTGCTTAGTTGCAAATATGTCGGTCGTTGACTGTCTGAGACCGACTCCAGAGTCGATATTCTCTGAACATTGTGCGTTTGTATGGATTCTTCCGCAACATCTGAAAACAAAGCCACTCGTTTCTCTTTTCTTCTGCTCGCAGTGAGAGAGAGAGAGAGAGAGAGAGAGAGAGGGAGAGGGAGAGAGAGAATGGAGTGAGTGAAAAGTGCTCTTTAATCGCACCGACCGTAAACCGGATCTTCTTTAATAGAAAAAACCTGATGCATTCCATTTAATAGTGATGTTCCTGCAATTTTCTCTTACCTTTTTATTCTCTTAAAACGAGAGAGAGAGAGAGAGAAAAAGAGAAGCGTTAAAATGACGTCTTCGTTTCGATGAGAGAAATTTACGTAAAGTATCACACATTTTTCTCCTCTTCTTTTCTCTTTTTCGACAAGGTTATTTCATTGCCAACCACAACTGTAAATGTCGCTTCACTAAGCTTTCGATTAAGCTTGAAGTCTGATGTTAAAAGTGTAGCCATATAATTTTAATAACACTTTGACAATGAATTTATTCGTGCTTATTTACTTCAACACTATTCGATCAAATTCCATCCTCTGTTTACTTTTCTCTAATTGCCATCATTTTCGATGAGTTCGATTTCATATTGCGTCAAAACACTGAAAGTATTTTAATCTCTTTTCGAGATAAGTGCCAAAGAACAATTTACTGTTCATTTTAACTGTTTCGGCCATCCTTTTTAACATCATCTCAAGAAGAAAATATTTTTGTGATATCATGTGATTTTAACCATTGACATAAAATTTCAAAATTCGCACAAACATTTTTAGGTTTTGCACTTGATTTTTTAAAATCGTTTTCAAGCTTTAAAACGGTAAACGACTCGTATTAAGAATGTAAGTAATACATAATAAGCCATTAGTTTCACTACTCACAAAATCAGTGATTTATGTCAAAGGTACACAAGAATAAAAAATTATTTGCATATGTTTCTCTAGTTTCAGCTGCATTTGTGCGTAGCATTAAATCTTTCACAATTCGTATGTTAGCGTTTTTATATATTCCTGCTTCATGTGCAATTTTCAACTTTTATATATTTTTCTCATTCTTTTTTCTTTCATTGAAGAAAAAAGTCGAGTTTTACGCTTAAGAGTTAAGTTAATATACGACATAACAATACAATTGAAATGTGCAACCCAAGTATCAGCCCGGTGTTTTGAAAATTTTTGAAGTGCCACGTCGCGCGTCGCGGTTTTTATACTCGCGATCGCGCGATTTGTCACTCGCTTATTTGTTATTGACACCAACATTTTCATTTCGATCGCAATAGGAGGACAAATGTCGCAATCCGGTGTAGAGCAAGAATTGGCAACGAAAATGTTGCAAATTCAACATAAGCGATTTTATCTCGATGTAAAACAAAATCGAAGAGGTCGATTTATTAAAGTCGCTGAGGTATTATCTCATTTCTTTTTTTTTTACAAGAGAAAAAGAAAACCATTTTAACTTTAAATCTAATTTGTAGGTTGGCGCTGCCGGAAGAAAAAGTCGGTTATTGTTGGCGATGTCAACCGCAGCTGAATTTAGGGATCATTTATCATCCTTCAGTGAGCTTTATGCTTCTTTGGGTACGTTTAAAAACCCAAAATTTGTTGTTCAGTGCGAGCCATTAACGAATTTCTCAACCAATTAATTTAGACGTATCTTCGAATGTTTCAGGGCCACCAAATCCTGAAAACCTACCAGAAGATGGTAAGTTAAAATCGGAGGTTATGGTCAAAGAAAATAGAAGATATTATTTGGACCTAAAAGAAAATAATAGAGGAAGGTTTTTACGGGTAATTAAATTTTTAAGGCCGCGCGCGAATGCGGCTGTGATTTTATTTTTCATTCGTTTAAATTCACCGCTTCGTTTCGATAGGTTTCTCAAACCATTTCAAGAGGAGGTCCAAGGTCACAAATAGCAATTCCTGCTCAAGGAATGATCGAGTTTAGAGACGCATTGACTGACTTGTTGGAAGAATTCGGAATGGATGACGGAGGTCGGGAGGATGACAAAGTTTCAAGTAGTGTCGATCTCGATGTTATTTTGTTTCTTTCTTTTAGTTTCCTCCTTATCGTAGTCAACTTAGCTTTTCAAAAGACTCTCAATGTTTGGAAGGGGTCAGTGGCCACCAAAAAAAAGCTGGGCGTACACGCTTCAATAATAAAAGATCGTGACCTCGAAACCTTTCAAACATTTGCGAATCCTCGAAAAGCTTTTTTATCAAATTTACGTGCGATGTGTTTTAGAATAATTTGAATATTTCATTTAAGGCTTCAAAGGAGAGTTGCCCGAAGGAAGACAAATGCGAATTGACAATAAGAAATTTTACTTTGACATCGGCCAAAACAATCTCGGCATTTATATGCGCATATCAGAGGTTAAATGCAGACTTTTCTAAACAATTTTGCTTTCAATCTTGTTTCTTCGTCTTTTTTTTAAGGTGAAAAGCAATTTCCGGTCCTCTATAACCATTCCAGAGAAATCTTGGTCGCGTTTTAGGGATGTATTCAACGATTACGTTGAGAAAATGAGTGAAGTTGGTGGTGAGAAGGCATCAGGTGCCGGCAGTGGTGGAAGCGGTTCGCAAAGCGGTGAAGGAGGAAGTGTAACGCCGGGGTCAAGTACTGCTGTCACAAGTAGTGGTGGTGGTGGGGGTGGAACAGGTGCAGGTTCTTCGAAATGAAAATTACTTCGCGTTTAGCTATTTTAATTTCAATTATTTTTGCGTCGCTATCATTGTAACGACAAAGCAACAAAACTCTGCTCCAAATTAATCACAACACAACAAATTGTTTAAATCTTTCCACGGTGACTTAAGCTGCCGCCTGAAGCCGACAATTGGTTTTTAAAGTTGACCCTCTGCCAGTGGACAGTAGATTGTTGTTCGAAGCGAAACGAATTGCAATAGTTTTTAAAGAAAGTGTTGTTTTGAAATCACTAGCATTCGGCAGTTAACCCTGTTCTCAGCTTGTTGTGATTCGAACTCGGAAACTTCATCATCAAATTGACTCAAACTCCACTACTAGTTCTTCAAATGCATTGACTGTTAATTATTGTTGGATTTTGGTTTATAAATTTGAGAGAAGATGTCCAAACAAACAAACTGTAGGTATAACAAAAGTAGGTGTAAAATACGTCGCCACAATTGAAGACAGAACTATTTAAAAGATTATATATACGAAATTTGGATTCGCTGCAAAACTTCGATTATATAAAGCGTTCGACATACGTTTTCTTTTCTTCGGTTCTCATCTTTTGTTCTACTTTCATTAATTTATTTATCGAAATTTCAAGACGACGACAAATTCAATGTCTAAAAATGAAATATTTAACATTTGTACAAAGTGATGAAATGACAAGTGATGAGACTTTATTCGAAGCCGATTACTTTTGAACAAAGCGTAAAAAAATGAAACGCTATGTGAATGACTGTTAACCCTGTTTTAATTTGCTTGCTCTGTGTTTTTGTTGTGCGTTCGACACCGGACAATGACTATAACTGTAAAGGCGATTTCATTTTTTTGCTTGCGTTCAAAAGCAAAATCAACATCACTGCCATTTCAAGAAATTTGAACATTTGAGACAACTAATAAGAGCATTGTACGAAATGTGAAGAATCGAAAAGTGAGAATTTCAAAGCCAAAAATTGTAAACGATGCCCGGTGTTGAAGAGTTTTACGGTGAATGTTGTGTTTGATTAGAGCAAAAATTGCTTCGTTTTGAATACCGGTGTATTTATTAATCTGCTTTACGCTCGACACTTGTGAAAGTTAAGATATAATTGGGTGTTGTTAATTGAGTGAGCTATTCAATGGGCTGCAATTGGTTAAATGGCTTAAATTGGTTATTGATTGAAGAAAATAAAATTCTGTTACTTTATTTTATATATTAAAGCAAAAGTACTCGTTTAAACGTGTTTAATGATTGTATTTAACCACATATCACGCAAATCATTTCTCGTTCTTTCCTTCTTTTCGCATTTTCTCAAGTTAGCTTCGGTTTTTTCACAATTGTCACCCGAATACCATTTACCGTTTTGTTCTCAAGTTAATGTTGTGTTTCGATTGTGGAGAGTATTGTTAACAACGATTGTGGTTAAATTGAAAAGATTGAAATGAAGAAATTGCACAAAACTGATTCAATAATAGAATTCACTGATTGTTGTTTTAGACAGCATCGAGCAAAATTGTGCACTTTTCACTCGAGTCGGACAATCGAATCGCTGCCCGTCTCGAGAGTGAAGTGCACCATTCTGCTCAATGCTGCTTTTTAGACACGTTTTGCAATCAATATATAAATTTCAATACATTTGTTGTAGTGTTTGAATCGATGAATTTGTAGAAAACTTTGCTTTAGTTCTCTCTACCATCATTCTTTACAATTATTTTCTGTGCATTCGCTTTGCGAACGAAGCAAACAAATTCTAACTTTTAAAAGCAATTAAATCTTTTTTATTGTAACGCTTTTATTTGTTTAAAGAAAGAAAATATAGCGAAACTTCCGAAGAAAGTGTCTTTGAAACTGAAGTAAATTGAAACAAGTTGGATTTAAACGAAACCAATACAAATAACACTGCCAATTGAGAACCGATTTTACGAGAAGTAGAGTCGGCGAATGTCCTTTTCTGTACATTTTATACAAATTAAACTCGATTTGAAATGCGAAACTAATGAAAACGGTTTGCAAATCGAAAGCATTTTCAATGTGAAAAAGTCGAACGAATGCTCATT
Source organism: Dinothrombium tinctorium (assembly GCA_003675995.1). Classification (NCBI taxonomy): domain Eukaryota; kingdom Metazoa; phylum Arthropoda; class Arachnida; order Trombidiformes; family Trombidiidae; genus Dinothrombium; species Dinothrombium tinctorium. The sequence goes on along the minus strand of NCKU01001130.1, from coordinate 18,032 downwards.
TCGACTGTATTTGTCTCGGTTCGCACTCGGGTACAGATTTTCTTGCGGCCACTTGCGTGGCCAGCTGACTTTCATCGAAATCATTGAATTTGCAAATATTCGAAAGCTGATCATTGGAGATTGTCTTTCGTTTGCAAATCGTGATCGAACTCAAATTGAAAACTTACTGTTCACTACACAATCGAAAGTGCGATCTGCTCGCAACTGAAAACGGTTTCACTCGAACAGTGTTCACGTTTCTGCGGTTCCAGCGAACGAAAATTACCGAAGTAAAGTGAAACGAAGAGTGAAGAAAAGCAGCCGATTACGCATTGTTTTCACTCCATCCGTCCTGATTGTGTAATGCGTTTCTTCTTTCTCTTATATCCGCAACCAACTTAACGAGGACATGGATCAGCCGCTCGCTTCACTCGTACTTCTTTATGTGAGTTCAAAAGTAAAATTTGTTGCAAACACACTGACCAATAGATGCAAATTGTAATCTAATTGCGAGATAAATTTTCGCATTGTGTGAGTGTTTGAACGCAGGTAAACAATTGAATGGGGGCGTTGTAATGCAAAGCAAACACACAGCGAAGACAATTCACAGATGCAAATCGTTTAACAAAAGTTGCTAATTTTCAAAAGTTTAATAAAATGAGTATTTAACAGTCGAAAAGACTAATAATCAAACGCGAGAAGTGATCAAAATGTGAAAAACAATTTGAAAAGCAATGTACAGTTGCATCCGACGGTCGATGTGTTGAATTTCCACTTGTTTATCAATAAATAAATACTTTACTGTTGAACACAATTTTAAGAAGTGAAAAAACAAATGTTAATAAATTGTGCTCATTATTATTTGCTCGCAAAATTTTCATTCTCAACTCATCTTGTGCTTCTCTATCCTCATTACACCCATTTGTTTGCATAACCTGAAAAAGTTCAATTTGTTCACGCGGAAACAAATAGTCAGTCGAATTAGATGTCATTGTCCCATTTTGAACATTCTGTCAAAAACGGCTTCAAAGCTGAAAGTAGCGCGATTTTTTTCAGCAAATATAACTTGCAACCATTTCCTTCTGTGGTAAAATCAAATCCAATCTGCATTTTCTTTTGTTTGTTTTGTAACCTTTAATCTCAAGTTCAAATGAGTATTAAATTTGCGAGTTTGCAATAGAATTTTAGCGAATCCGAATTCAAACGAATGCGAACGTTTGTTCTATTCACAATTTTTACTGCCTAGACTGGTAAAAGAGATTAGTTTCAGCTGAGAAGTACCCGAATTTTGTGCGTGATTGGTGCTGAAAATTTGTGAAAATGGTGCATAATTTATTTTCCTACAACACCACTCATCAACAACAGTCACAGTGCGAAGAGTTACAATCGTAAATCTTGGTAAAGTAGTGAGCAAAAGTTTTGTTCTTTTGAAAGCGTTCGTTTAAAAAGTGTTTTTTCGTAAATAAAACCTTTCTTTTGCTGTAAATATTGTTTTATTTTATTGAATTGTAATTTAAATGTAAACAAAAAATTTGCATTTTCATAAAATAATATTTTTGTGAAAGAGACATCGTAATTGAATTAATAAAATTGTGTCTCGGACATTATCGACTATATTTTCGAACTTTTATAAAATTTTTATTTAGAATTTAGTAAAAATGACTTTATTGACCGCTAAAAAATATAAAAAGCTTTATTGTCAAAAGCGACCTTTCTACAATAGTTTTGATCGTGAACTGCATGCCGAAGTTAACTGATTGTGATTGTATTAATTGTGAACTGAGTGAGGGAAGCGTTTTTACTTTAAGTATCATATTCAAATAAATTAATTTCTCTTTTATTGTCAAATTAAAAGAAAAAATATGAAAAGCGAGCGTGATCTTTTAGTTCTGATTTGGGGATGTAATTTCAGTTCGCTTTATAATTTCAATGTTAAAATTTTTAATCTAAAAATTTTTATAAAAATTGAAGCATACTTCATATTACAAAATCGAGTTGAAATCTGAAATGAAAACGCTTGTAGCGTGAAAAGTGATCATGTTATTGGATGAAATTATAAAGTCAAAATTTAAGTAAGTTTCAAATTTTTACTCTATTTAAATTGAAAGTTTTCGGAGTTAATCAAAGAAATGTGTGAAAATAAAACTGTTTTCGATTTAAAATTTTATTATTTAATTAAATCTTTAAGGAAGCAGATGTGTATTTCTTTCCATATTCATTGGCAAATGGTGGCTATCCTTTCACCTTTATCTTCAAATATAAGATATGTAATTGGTGCCTGGAATTAATAATTGTAATTGGTGGTCAAAACAAATATCAATCAAAGAAGAGAACTCATTCAAGAATTGCACTGCTTTTAATTATTATTTTATCGTTGCTTTCATCGTTTTAATTCCATTATTATCGATTGGGTTTAAACTTTTCAAAATTCGTCACACAATTTACAATTTTCCTGTTGTTTTAAAAATTTACTTTTCAGAAAAATAAAATGTCCAGCCGAAATCAGAGAAGAATTCATTTGAAAAGCGATGATTTATATGATTCTCCGCAAAAACAGTTACCTAAAAAAATCAAAATTTGTCAGAATGCGTTTTGAGAATCAGAAAACGCGAATGATATTTGATCGAAAAGTGTCATTTTACATAATTGCAATAACGACACTGATAGGGACTCTGCAAGAACGAAAGCTACAAAACAATTCTTCGAACGCGAATTGATCAGCATCACCACATTGGAGAAAATTGAAGGGTTCAAAATGCCTGATGATTCCTTGGGTTTATTCAACAAACTTAACTATGTTGAGGCAAAAATTTTCCTACATTTATACCCAAATAATGATCAAATGCAGCTTCATAAAAGTAAACAAAAGCATAGATAATTGCAGAAAACAAATTATGCTTTGAAACAGTGTTGATTGAGATTTCGAAACAATTGAGAATCAGAACAACAAGCGAATTATTCGAGAACCGAGAGTTTCTAACTGATCTGAAAATAATCTCGAACGAAACTTTAAACTGTTGTCATTCGAAGAATCAATGAAACTTTGCAAAGTGAAAAAATATTTAATTGATGATTATATTGCTTTTACATTTTCCTGTTCGACCAATGGTAGCTACCTTATAAAGTCAAAATACTTGTGTCTTAATTGCAAAGGTGATTTCATTATGAAGGCAACCATTTATCAAAACCACTTTTCAAATTCTGCCCTTTTTACAGTCCATGCTGGAAGAACTCTACCATTCTTGAGAATTAAATCCGCCTTTACTATGCCGTTTTCGAAAACAAAGCTTTAATCTCCAAATTTCAACATCAATCAATTAAATCTTTACCTCATCCATATTCATCTAATTGTTAAGATTACAGAAAAGAAGGCTTTGAATCTCGTATTCACAAAAATAAGAGCTGTAAAAGTGAGAATTATATTCAAGAGTTCAGATTCGTTAGCCGATATGATGTTCTATCATTATAAATGAACGCATACTTTGCACAAAAACGCTGTAGCGATTTCAAACGCAACAAAATGGTCACAAATCGAATCGAAACAAATTCTCGATGAGTGTGAAAGCAAAGCAAAGCCAACAGATTGTTTTCAAGAAAATTACGAAAAATTCAAAATAGTGTTAATAATGTTTCAGGAAGCAAAATCTCCTATTTGGTTGCATCAAATAGCTTGAACATACAAACTATTTATGAATGTAAATTTGTTTTGCTTGATTACTTTATCTATGTCTGAATTATGTTGAGATTTTCGTATGGATTATCTTTTTCTGGTTTATTGCAAAAGATCGTACGATTTCTTTTCATATTGAAAAATTTCAAACTCTAAAATGTGTACTTTTTAACAAATTTATATGATCATAAATCGTAATTTTAAATTGAGACATGTATGTAAACTTAAATTCACTTTTATCAATTTTTCTCTGAACAAATTGATTTTATTGAGTAACGCAATAAAATTGAATGTAAAAACTTTTTTATTTGTCTAAATCTTTGAATTGAAATAAGACAAATAATGAATTAAAAATATTTACAATTTAATAATATTTTGTTAGTTAAAATCAAGATAATTAAGTAACAAGTTTATTTGATTTGAAGTGCGGACGAGTATGCATTTTAATCAAGTTGAGTTAAACTATTTTTTATTTTAATTTTAATATTTCTATAAAAATAAAGTAAAGCAATATAAAAAATGTTTTAGACAAATTTGATGGCTTAATAAAGCAAAAGTATCTATTTTAAAAGCATTTGATCGAACTTAGTCAGAACATGAATTGATAAACAAGTCTATTTTATGAATTTAAAAATATTTTGATTTATAGTTTGTGTTTCGATACAATGAAGAAGACTTATTCAAATACTTTATCCAAATTAAATGAATTATTCATGTGATGTTAATAAAATGCTTTTAAAACTCTGCTTTTCAATGAGTTATTTTGAAAATTGCTATTTTTTATTTTAAACTCTGTATAAACACATAAAAACATATTTTTATGAAAATATTATCATTTTTGTTTCTTAGGAGTCATTTTATAAACATCTAAACGTAGACGTAAACAATATCAAACTTTTAAGCCATTTCATGTAAATAGCAAACCAGAAATGAAAGACGAATCATGAGCATAAAAATTTTCTAACGTTAATAACAGATAGAGGTAAGAGAATTGTTAATAAAAATCAATTATTTTATGATGAAATTAAGATTATTATATAAGTTTTAAAAAACTGAATTATATTCTAGTTAAAAATTGAAGCAATTAATTATGAATGGCGCAATATAAAATTAAAGTAAAAATCAGAATGTTTAGCAGAATTCGAAGAAGCTTTTGTTCGAAGAAAAATAAAATAAATATTTCTCGGAGACAAAGTTACGCTAAAAATCCGAAAAATATCGAATTACATTTTGAAGATAGAATCAAAGCTAAAAGCAATCGAAAAGCGTCTTTCTACATAACAATTGTAATAACGACGCTGTTAGGAACTCTGCAAATGTGGCCGATTACAAAACAATTCTTCGAACGCGAAGTTCTCAGCACAGCGAAAATGGAGAAAATCGATGAGTTTGAAATGCCTGATCTTACCATTGTCACTCCTTGGGTTTATTCAATAAACTTAACGATGTTAGAAGAGGAACATCCAAACATTTGGCAACAAATCTCTTTAAAATGTGGCAGTATAAACATGACAATCGACAAGTGTAGAAAAAGAGATTATGGCTTTGGAGAGGTAACTGCTGAAATTACGAAACAACTGAAAATCAGCGAAACAAGCCGCTTATTCGAAAATAAACAATTTCTATCAGATCTGAAAATAATCTCGGACAAAAGCCACGGTCTGATGTCATTCGAAGAATCAATGAAACATTGCAAAATAAAAAGTAACATCATCGATCGATTCATTGCGTTTACTATCTCTTGTTCAAACAATGGAAGCTACATTATAAATTCAAAATATTTGTCTCTCAATGGCAATGGTGATTTTATTATGATGGGCACCGTAAATAAATATCATCCTTCGAAATCCGCTTTCTTCATAGTTCACGCGCCTGGAACCATACCACTTATGAGAGGCAAATCTTATCACTTCTCCGTTTTCGAAAACAAACTTGTAATGTTTCGATTTAAACTTCATTCCATCAAATCATTGCCACATCCATATTCATCGAATTGTGAAGATTACAGAAAAGAAGGCTTTCAATCTCGCATTCACAAAATTGAGAGCTGCAAAAGAGAGAAATTCATACAAGAGTTTGATTGTGTCAGCATGGAAGATGCTGTGCCATTGGAAACGAATGCATACTTTGAAAACAAGTATTTCATTGATTTCGAACGCAACCGAACCATCACAAGTCGCATGAAACGAATCCTCGATGAATGTGAAAACGAAGCGAAGCAAGCAGATTGTTTTCAAGAAAATTACGAAATTGTATACAGCGGTACTACCTACACAGAAGGAAGTAAATTCTTCAATTTGGGTGCACCGAATGGTATAAACATTAAAATTTGCTTCGAGTGCAGATTTGACCTATGTGATTACCTTATTTACGTCGGAAGCATGATGAGCTTTTGGTACGGAATATCTTTTTCTGGATTGTTGGAAAGGATTCTTTGTTTTCAATTTGCAACTGAAAAAAGTCAAAATCTAAAGCAAGCACTTTTTAACCGATTTAAATAAATTCTTCAAAAAGAAATCCATTTAATGCCTTTTAAAAAGTCAAATTGGCAAATAAGTTTTGATTCTCATGCACTCCTTAAGTTGAGTTTTTATGGATCATACAACACGCCATCTTTGCGTTACAATGATAATTCAGGAAATTACAATTAGACGCAAATGGATTGGAATCAGCAGTTAAGAGAGAAAATAAATATTTACCTGCATAATTTTCCGATATGATCGGAACGATCTGAATGAACATAATGACGATTGAATTCATATCGGAAAAATGATAAGTATTTTCATTCCGATATGAAAACGATTTTTTATTTCACAATACTTTAAATGTAAAGTAAGAGCAATGATATTTCTGTAGTTTTTGTTAGTGATATCAAGAGAAAAAATATTTTCGCTCTGTAACTAAAGGCTTAATTTCACTTATGGTAAAAACAAGGTTTTACTCATAAAACTTATCAAGCGAACCATAGTGATTAATCTTGAATGAATGCTTTGTTTTCCGTTGCATTGCGAAAGTGTTTATATAGAAATCAACTGTAATTTAAAAACAATTAAGGTTCTGAGGAAGATAAAATAAATGCAAAGAGAGAAATATTTTCGACTTCATTATTTGTCGAGTTTTTATTAAAAGCACATTTGTTTGGTTGAATAACTTTCAATATTATAAGCAATAGACAGTAACTTTTTAGTAATTGACAAAAATTTCTCAAATACTGAATTGATTAAAATGTTTTATGCAATCAATCTTTACGGTGAAGTCGTGTCCATTATTATTTTGATTATTTGGTTAATTTTAAACTGCACAATTATACGCGTTTTGTACGTAAAATGGAAGCAACGAAAACTGACTGATACGGATAAACTACTTGGTACAATTCCATTCAGTGAAGGTTTATTTGTGTTGACCATAATTGCTGTACACTGGCCATTGTGCACCTTTCTTCAATTCGATAACAAGCAATTTATTTGCAATCTCGTCAAACCCATGATTGGAAGAGTGGTTCGCAATCTATTAACTTATACTGCAGTTGTAATTGTAGTGGACCGTTACCAGGGAATAACGAATCCTCTCAGAACAAGAATTTTAAAGAGATTCAAAGTACCTAAAATGTACGTTTTTATTTGTATTTTAAGCACATTGATATCGTCGCCTCGTTTGTTTGCTTATGATTCCGATGCGATCGATAACAAAAGGTTCGTTAATGCTACCAACTGGTGGAATGACGAAACACACGCACGTGTTTATCACTTTTATTGCTTTCTCGTCGAATTTCTCATACCGCTTGGTATTATGGCACCATTATCAATATTATCTGTTCAACACCTGAAATTACGCATAAGCTGCAATATTCCCCATTCCCCACGAACTAAGTATTCACTTTTGGCTCTGGTTATCACTTTCGTCATTTGTTGGTTCCCATATCACATTCATCGACTTATTAACATTGTTTTCGTTAAAGAATTGAATTTCAAATCAATAAACGTTGTCTCTTATGCGACTGATCTTGCTTCGTGGCTTGTGGCTCCTTTAAACGCTTTGAGTTATTGGTCGCTACATCCAGATTACTTCGTTACCATTAAAAATACCTTTTGTTGCTGTATCAAAAGTTGAGAAAGTGTTAAGTTTCACTCAAATTGTAAATGAAGAAATAATTGTAAAATCATTGACTTTATCTGCTTGATCATTTCTAAAAATAGAAACGATTGCCAAATTATTTGTCTCTTTCACAGTGATCAAATAATAATGTTTATTACTCGTATTTGTCGTGCGATAAACACAAAGTGTATGCTATAATATAAAACAGAATTAATTTTAAATAAAATAAATGATCATCTTGCGAAATTTACAATTTCATATATTTTTAATATAAAAGTAAAAATATTGATTGCATTTTTATTCATAAATATTTAAATCTTAAGTTCTAATCATTCCCTTCAATACTCGCAAAATATGTTTTTTTGTGATTTTATTATTTTTGGAAATTTCACTTGAGTTTTTGAATAAAAACAATTCAATCATACATGCTAAATTCTCTCTCTCTCTCTCTCTCTCTCTCTCTCTCTCTCTCTCTCTCTCAAAAAAAAATGATTCAAGTGTGGTGAAAACGGCAGATTGAATCCACATTGCGAAATTGAAAAAAAAACTAGAAAACTAACATCGCTTTAATTTTTTGAAACGTTGCAATTACTTTCTTTGGTTGATGTGTCAAGATCGAGGATTCAATGCGATAAAACTTGCTGAAATGGTTCATCATAATTCACTTTAAAAATTGTGAAATACCAAGTTGATACTTTCATTGTCCACTATTTTGATGAATTTCTATAAGATTTCAATAATTTCATCAGTTTTTGCGCTTATAAAGCATTGTAAAGAGGTTTTACAAAAATAATCATAAATAAAAAGATAGTATGCTAGAAAAATTTGCAATTGTAATTTACAATATTATAATTTATGATCGGATTTATTCGGAGTTTATTTATTCCATAAACTGAGTTTTTAATATAACTTAACATTTATTAAAATAATAGAAAAATGTTAACAATTATGCTCGGAAAGTAAATTTTAATGAGTTTTTCACCAAAGTTACAGAGTTTCTCAAAACGTATTAACTTTAAAAGAAAAAGAGCACCAAGTCTGAAATGCTTTACAAACGTAGATTCACAATTGATTATTCACGTCACTCTTCAATGAATAAATTGTTAACTCTTCATTTTTCATAGCATTATATTTTTAGCGAAATAAAACGAAAAGCAGGTGTAAATTTTCACGAGGCCTCAATATTTTACTGATTCAAAATAACAACTTCAATGTAACATCGAATTTCTAGCTTAAAGGTTCGTTTAATTTTATGTAGAATAGAAGCGAAAATTGTCAAAATGCAATCAAATTCACTTTCTTTTCTTATAATTTTGTTTGCTAAAATCTTTATTTGTACTTGTTATTTAACAAACTTCAATAATGATTACAATTATGATGATTATACTGACGAAGATTATGTTAAAACTGGTTATATAAAACAATTTTTGGATCATTTTAATTCCAGTGATAAACGCGTTTGGAGCCAAGTAAGAAAATTTAACATGCTTTTAATGAACAATTGCAATTTTAAAAGAGAATTTTAAATTTTTTTTAACTTTTCATTCGAACTTTTTAGCGATTTCATTATTTTGATAAATTTTTTAAAACGGGTTCTCCTGTTTTTCTTCGTATTGGTGGTCAATTTGCTGAAGACACTATTGTCTTAGAACAAAGTCAATTGATGGATAGCTATGGTCCAAAATTCAATGCGTACCTTACAGCTTTGGAAACTAGATATTATGGTGAAAGTCGCCCGACAAGGTAAGCAAACAATTTTTTAAGTCAGTTTAAAACTTATCAAGTTGGTGAAATTGAAACTACTCCAATTACTTTTCGGTCACGATTGGATGTCTAATAAACGAATTTTTAATTTTATATCAACACTTTGTTTCTCATGAAATTTTTTTTAGAAATACTTCTTTAGAGAATTTAAAGTATTTGGCAAGGAAGCAAATGTTTGCTGACGTGGCTGAATTTATTAAAAAATTTAAAACTGAAATCGATCCTCGTACTCGAACAAGTAAATGGATCTTATTTGGTTGCTCTTTTGCCGCAACTCTAGCTGCAGATATGCGATTGTTGTATCCAAATTTGGTCGCTGGTGCGGTGGCATCGAGTGCACCTTTTAAACCGAGCATTAATTTCGCACACTATCTCTCACTGACTGCCATAGCAATACATCGACAGTCTAAAAATTGTGTTATTAACACGAGGAAAGCATTTAATCAATTATCACTTGTTATAAAAACAAAATCCAATTTGGGACAGCTTGAAAAGTTTGACCTTTGCCATCATTTGAATATAAGTGATAGTAAAAGCGTGGCGTTATTTATGCTCAAATTAATAACCATTTTTCAAACAGCAGCTCAATATGATCGCCAAAAGGTAATGGTCACTTCATATTTGAATAAAATTTCCAATATTTACTTGAATTTGCTTTTAGGGCTATTTTTGGATTGAAGAATTGTGTAAAATAATGAACAATCGCAAAATTGAATCTCTTATAGAAAGACTTGCTATAGTTTCTCGAAAGCAACGATACTCTTGTTGGGATGTCTCATATGAGAATTTCATAAATTTACTTAGAAAAACTTCTTGGGATTCATATTCTGATAAATTTCTTGGAGGTTTTTCTTAAATAAATAAGTCACAATTAAAAAAACTTCTTTTCGATTCAGATCGAATGTACGCTTATCAAACTTGCACAGAATATGGTTCATTTCAGACTACAGATCAAAAACTCAAAGTGTTTGGAAACTTCTTGCCACTCGAGTGAGAAATGAGACTCAAGTTAATTTAATTTACTTTCCAAAATATAGATTTTACACAACTATGTGCACCGACATTTTTGGCCCGAATTTCAATTTATCGCTGCTGATAAAGTCATTTAATGCAAGGAAAAAATTAATTGAATATGCAAAGCAGAAACTTAGTAACGTGATTTTTGTATATGGTAAGAGTGATCCGTGGCGGCATTTAAAATTTCAAGATTTTAGAAGTCAAACAGTAAAATTTGTAGAGATAAAGCACGAAGCACATTGCTCTGATCTCGATCCGAATTCACTAGGTGATTCTAAGCTACTCAAGACTGCCAGAAAGGAAATCATCAAACATTTATCGTCTATTATCTATCGTAAAAATTAAAGATATGAATCGTGATTTTGCCAATTCAATAATGATTTCGCCATAATTAATAAACTGCTCTAAATTTGCCAGTTTTTGAATTAAATATAATTTTAATGCGTGGTTTTGAATAAATTATTAATTAAATAAATAATATTAAAAATTAATAAGTGAAAATAAAATTATAAAAATTGTTATAAATAAGAAAAAGAAACTCGTTATAATGAATTGATTTTCTCAGGCGCCATTAAAAACAATTTTACACAATGCAACGGTCCCTTAGAAAATAAAATTGCTTTAGAACTAAAACCCTAGCTATAATCACGTATGATTTAATCTAACGCTAAAGTGTCATTGAATATAATTCGAGGATATGTGGTAATATTTTCTACAGATGCAAAATAATACCTGTCCAAAATGAACTTGCGCAAAAATTAACTTACAAAACTTTAAAGTTAAAGAGTTGAGATAAAAATTTTTATAGCTTAAAAAGAAAAATAGATTTGTCTTGTTTGAAAATACTTTTTCAAAAGTGAGAGCAATTTTTTAATAACCCCATATTTTATTTACTTTTATTTATAAAATTTTATTCACTCTTTTTTTAAAAACTTTTTTGCTTATTTTCAAATAGTTTTTAAAAATTTCAAATCTTTTTCCTTGATTTTATGTGCCTTCAAGCCCTCTTTGAACTAAACACAAAAAGAATAAACTACCCAGTCATTGAGGATAAAAGTAAAGTTTTCATATTTATTTGAAATTAAAAATTTATTGTTTTTTGAAGTCAATGGTTTTTTAACATTAATTTTCCTATAGGATGGAAAAAATTTTTTGAGAGCATCTCACATTTTTATCGATAATTTTTGTGTTAAAAATACTTTTTGACGAAAACATAAATAATGAGAGAGTGAAAGTAGAGTCTAATTTTGATACCAAGCTCATCTTGAAATCACCACTACACGCGCGAGACCGTAATAATATTTTATGTAAGTTAAGTTTGGACATGTTTTAAAGCGATCGCAGCTAAGCAACAGTCCATTTGAAGAGATGTCTGCAACGCCACAGGTACACGTGATTTCATTCATTCGTCTTTTTAATTTTTTTTTCAAATTTTAGTTCAAAAATTTTAATCACAAATTTTCATATATTTCTTTAAACAATTTTGTATTTGCATTCAAAGCGAACTGTTCTGTTTCGTTTTCACATTTAATCAAAACACTCGATTACAAATTGCAATCGAAAATTTTAATTTATAAATCTATCGTAGTGTAATTGATCATAAGTGCCAATTATCGGCGATCGTAAAAAATAAATAAATAAACAAATAAAATATTTATTCAATGCATTAGAATGAAGAGCAAACAGAATTGAAAAGTGATGATTTCGAGCACAACGATGAGAAAGCGCGGGATGAAACGAGTCCGCTTGGTACGAATAGATGCTCCTCTTTATTTTCACTTTTCGAAGGAATCATCTATTCGTTGCTCTCAAGTATTTGCTTTTCACTTTGTTCTGTGATAGTGAAATACTTACACAATATCAATCCCGGTGAATTGGCTGTTTTTCTTTTCATCTTTATATTTACCTTAAATTTACAATTTGTCATTCGCAACGGTGAAAATCCGTCAAAACAGTCACGACATTTGCTCGTATTAAGAGGCATTGTCGGCTCAACAGCTCTTTTCTTACGATTTTACACTCTCCGCTATTTACCGATCGCCGATGCATCGGTTTTGACTAAAAGCACACCGATATTCACTTCGATCGCAGGCTTTTTGCTTTTAAAGGTGAGGATCTCGATTTAAATGCAATGCTATTAAATCTAAAATTTATTCAACAGGAATCATGTGGCATAGTTCATACAATTTCAGTTTTTTTCACAATGATTGGATTATGCTTCACTGTGAAATTACCTCTCTTGTTTTCATCTTCATTTGAAAGTATCGATCTTGAAAGTCGCTTTTATCTTGATCAACATTTAATTTTCGCAGATTATTTTACAAGTGAAAAGGTGAAAGGAATATCGACCGGATTATTTTCTACTCTATTCGGAACAGCTGTTTACATTTTAGTTCGCAAACTGAAAGATATCCATTTCTCCGTAATTACGTTTAATTTCGGATGGATTGCAATTATTGAAACCCTGACATTAACTTTATTAATCCACGGATTTAACTTACCTTCTACCTTGTCAGAATCGATATTAGTTACTCTACTCGGATTATTTAGTTTTGCAGGACAAACTTTGCTCACTAAATCCTTACAATTAGAGCAAGCAGGTGCCGTATCTGTTGTGATTTCATCCGCAGACATCATTTTCTCAATAATCTGGCAAATTTTTCTTTTTGGCGAAATGCTTGACATCTTTTCAGTGACCGGAGCTTTTTTGGTAACTTTTTCGGTTGTGTTGATCGGAATGCGTAAATGGATTCTATCGTTACCTGAAAATAGTTCTCATAGTCCGTTTTTGCATGTCTTTACAATATAAAGATTTTCTCTATTCAATTTTTTTTTTTTTGCAAACAGCAATCATTACACTCCACTTACTATCAAAGTTTTTAAATCTTTTCATTTCATAAAATTAAAGAAAATAAAAAATTCGTCCTATTTTATAAATTTATTTATTTTATTATTTAATTTTTTGTAATAAATTATTACTTTATTTGATAGATCGTTGATTCTGCTCAACGAACTCTCACGATATTTTGACCAAAAAAGTATAAAAAATAATCTTCTGTGCCATCAAAATTATAGTCATTTGTTACTTATTTATCACGAACCGCCGAAATTACAAACCAAAACACGCGAACTGTAGTTACACATTTCTTTGCAAAAAAACTGTATCAACAGTTATATTCTCTAGGCACAGAAAAGTTAAATTTTTGCAATTAGATGTGTGCTCTTTGTTATTTAATTTTGTTTTTGTTTTAATAGTAGTACGCATTTAAAAAAATTTAATTTTTATAAGCCTGAAAAAATTTAATTACAGCGCTTTTTAAATTTACGCTAACGAAATCTTTACTACAATTGATTGAACATTATTCATTTAAATTTTTGATTAGTGGTAAAAAAGGTTGTAATTGTGTGCAAAAGTTTTACTTTAAAAAAAATTTAAATGAATAAAATAATAATCTGCAGCATAGTAATAAAGTTAGCTTTAAACTTAAAAACAAGCTATTAACTCACCTGAAAATATGCTGTTTAAGAAAATTACGCTTTTTATCTTTTCAGGAAATATGCGTAACTGTATTCATATCCATTATCAGAGATACAGCCTCATTGATATTAATTTGCTATCTCTGACATTCAAAACGTTTTCAATGTAATGTTGCTGATAAAAAAGCAAATAAATGTGCATAAAGCTGTACATATGCAATTATAAATGCAACTGCATATGTATTTGTTGTTTAATGACCAGTTTTGTAGTATAAAAAAATGACTATTTTTAACAACTCATTTTTCAACGGCACTGTAAATTTAAAGTGCACTTGCAAACAGCGCGATCTCAGCATAGCAACGGTCCATTTGAAAGATGTCTGCAACAAAACAGGTACACACGTGTTTTCGTTCATTTTTCATTTCTTTTCGCATTTAAAAAAAATTGAAATCACTCTTTTCTCAATGATTGAAACTCTCGCATTCACGGCGAACATTTCCTTCTTTCAACACTTAACGAAAACAATATTAACTCTCGCATTATAATCCGATCACAGGTTGTAATCAGCGGCGATCTCAACGCACAAACGTATAGCGCGACTGTTTGGGATTTGGTTACTGGCACTACACTCAAAACTTTTCGAAACGGAGGAGTTCTAGCTTCGAAATGTTTATCGCTCGTTAGTGACCAGTTTTTAATGGCGGTGCAAAAAGATACCGCAATCATTCATTACTGGGCGCTAAATGGTAAACAGCAGCAAAAGAAAATCATTTGTCCCGCAAAAGTGAACGTATTGACCGTCACACCCGACGGTCATTTCGCTATCGTTGGCATAAAAGAACAACTATTTATTTATCAGGTATCGTGCGTTTACAACGGCTGACAAAAGGTTACGCATGTTTTGCCATTCAAAACTCGCTTATTTTCAATATTAAATATACGAATAACATTAACATAAATAACATTTTGTCCGCCTCTGTATTTCACTTTTAAACTTTCGATTTCAACACTGCGCCGCAATTTTATTATTCACTCTTATTTTAATTTTCATCTAATTTTAGTATAAAATGTAGATATGAAAATTAAAAAGAAATTTGAAATGAAAATTTATTCCATCAATCTAAATCATCAGCAAAAATTATGTTCATTAGTAGTTTAAATTTAGTTCACAAAGTGAAGCAATTAATTTTATTGACCCTATTTTTATGTTAATTTCGTATGTAACATAATTTAATATTCATCGCGAAAAGCGAGTATAAAGCATTTGGGAATTGACTAAAAGCCGATTTTGATTCAATGAGCGAAATAAATTATAACTTTTTCGCGATGAAAATGAACGTGAACATTAAAGAGTAGCACACTTCGTGATGTTATGTAATTTTACTTTATTTTTCAAAAACTAACTTGATTACTGGCATTTTTAACCCATATTTTTCCGATCATTTATTAGCATTACTCTCGTTGACATCGTTTTTCCGAAATTGCTTTTGCCAAACAAAAATCAATATTCATATTTGCGAATTATCTCGCATATTCTTCGCTCAATTAATTCTCTTTGAATAAATTAAATAAATTTTCAATACAATTAGCACACAACAAAAAGCAATGATCGTAAGCTTGAAACTAATTCTTTCGATCTTTGAACTTGCAGCTATCGACCGGCAATTTGTTGACAAAATTAGAACGACATTTTCAACCGATCACTTGTATTAAAGTAGCCGGCGATTCTTCCTATTTCATCTCCGGCGGCGAAGACGGTTACGTTTTTGTATGGTTCACGCATGAAATATTAAGCAACACATCGTTTTCACATGGATCGAGCAACGATAGCTCATTAGCAGGCAAAGAACCTAAACACAGTTGGTCATATCATTCAGCTCAAATCACGGATATTTATTGCGCGTATTCACGTATAAATGGTAAATGCGCGACTTGTTCTATCGACCAAACGTGCAAGGTTAATAATGAAAGTGCATTGAGTCATTTTCACTTTTTTCAAAAATAAATGTTTTGTTAACTAAAAAAACAGATTTACGATGTATTAAGTGGCACCTTACTCGTATCATTGGTATTTGATACGCCTTTGTGGTCAGTCACCATGGATGCTGCTCAATACTTCGTGTTCGTCGGTGGTGAGAATGGCAATATTTATGAAACGAAATTATATGAAAAGCCATCGCAAATCATATCACGCAACGACGATCGTGAACCGATGTTCCTCGGTCACAGGTATGTAAAAGCAATGAGTTCGTGTTGGTGTCTTTATTTAAACCATTAAAGAGGCTTATTAAATATTAATACAACTTTATTTTAATTATTTCAATTATAATTAAATGTCATTGCACTTTGTTAAAACACACACAGCGCAAAAATTACATGCTTATCGACTTCGGTCGATGGATTAGCATTGGTATCGGGATCTTACGATTGTACAATTAAAATATGGCACATAATTAGTAAACAGTGCATGCGAACAATACGAAATAAAGGTAATTATTTTATGCATCAATTTTCGATATTTACTTTTTGTCAACCATTTCACTCTCTCTCTCTCTTAGGACCAGTAAATAACTTGATTGTGGCTTTCACGCCTCATGGGTTAATTAACGATGAACTTTCACTGAAACCGATACAAACTTTTAAAAAAGAGATTAGTTCAGATTCCTCGTTAGAGCAAAATGTGATATCAACAAATATTACAAAAACTTTGAGAAGAACTGACGCTAAAGCCCAAACTCTGCACTCGGTAATAATTAAATTTCTTTGTACATTTGTTTTTATTCTTGCGTCTACATTTTCATCATAGAACATGGATGTAAAAAAGCTTTTATCAAATGGTATCGAACATATTGATACATCACAAGAAATAAAACGCTTAAAAAGTATAAATGAACAACTTTACAATTACGCGATGGAAGCTGTATTCAAATCGATTGCCGATTAATGTCGGATTCGCATTTTGTTACCATTTTTTTACTCACATTATGAAAATAAAAAATTCTTTCTTAGTTCTTTTGGATGTAAATCACTCATCATCTAAGCATCGACTCTTCTAGATGTGTTCTCGGGACCAATTTTGACCCGTGTACACCTTAAAAAGTAGTTAATATAATTTGTTTTAATTTTTCGTGTGACTTACGAAATAATTCCAGCAATCAGAATTGCTAAAAGCACAACCCCAGTGAGCGCTGTTGATGCTGCTATGAGTGCTACTTCCCAGTAACGTAACGGTCTATGTGGTGCTTTTTGGCGCGTCTGTTTTTTGCAAACGCTTTTTCCGCGACAATCGTTGATTGTCGCGTTGCGATTGCAATTCATTTGCGATGACACTTCACACAATTCAAGTTTTTTATCATCATTTAAAAACACTGATTTTCGCTTATCTCTTTTATAATCCGATTTTTTGCCAGTACAATCGATTTCACCATCACCCCAACAAATCAGCTCGAACCCCGTGCATATCACTTCTCCATTAAAATCACACAACAACTCACGACTAATTCTTGAAACGTCCTTTTCTGCTGATTGCTGTGCCTCAGTATCAGACTTGGATGTCGGCTCTATTGGAATACTTCCTGATTTTATTTTTTCATCTTCAGAATCTTTTTCTTCCTCGGTTTGTGTGTGATTATAATCATTTTCATTCTCAGTTGACTCTGAATCCGAATTGACAGCTTCATATGGGTGAACAATACTCGCATTTTCCATCATTTCCGAGATTGTAGTTAATACTGTCGTTGTAAACGTTGTTTCTTTCGCGGACGATACTTCATCATTTGTTTTTGCTTCATTCTCGTACGCTTTGGTAGCCACTTCTTCACTCTCAATTCTTTCGATTTCCGAAGCGTTTGACTTTTTATCAAGTAAATGGTCAATGCTTTCTGTTGTTGAAGGTTGATGAACAGTCAGCGTCTGAGTATCTGTATCATTAGCCATCGGTGTTGTTTCTGAAGCTATTTCTATCTCAATCTCTTCTCTGCCTTCATTCGTTTGTGTCTGATTGTCAACGCTAATTTTAGCTTCATTTTC